>JABFQM010000808.1:0-28473 GCA_022816865.1 Zelostemma sp. ZL-2020
TAATCGTGCGTGAGAAACGCGCTTGGGTGGAGTGTCACATCCAAGGCACGCTTGTCTGTCACAACCAAGGAATAATACAAGCACGTAGAAAATAATTTTTGAAAGACTGTGAGTGAATAGTTGAATTTAAAAATGAGCATATTTAGTTTCAGTATAGAATTTCTTACGAACTAGTATTTTTTTCGATGCAAAAAATTACTCCCAAGTGCAAAAAAATCCACTGGGAAAAAATTGCAAAATTTTACTTTTGATAGCTAAAAGTGTCTTTTATTTTTATTCCGAAGAAAAAGGACTTTAGAGAACTCTTACTCAAGCCGTTCATGTATCACAATTATTCAATGTTCCCACGATTTTTTGAAATTTTTCGTAATCAATCCACAGAAGTTATTTAGACTGTCACAACCAAGGACTGTCACAACCAAGGGCTCTCTCCCCTAAGGATTCTTCTTTTTTTAGTTCTGAAGCGCAAATATTATCTCTTGAGATATGTTTATTTCAAGTTTATAGTTACGCCAAAAATATCACTGAATAAATTACAAAAAATTTCAAAGAAGGCTCAAGATTTTATTGTAAAGGGAGAGAGAAAAACGTCGCTTATGAGTCGAATAAATCGATGGTGAAGTGGTAATTGCAAGGATCAATTTTAATGAGAACGAAGCGTCTTGTTCTGGATCGGTGAAGAGACCTAAAGACATGTAGGAGAGATATTCAGGAAGCGTACACACGGGTCTGAACCGTGAAATTTCTCGTAGCATCAAATGTAACCAGCGTGTACAGGGGCAGTCTTTGGAAACGCCTTACACACGTTCCTGGAGTGCTAAACAGGCATTCGAAGATGAGTAGCATACCACGTATAGGGAAGGTTCATACATGCATTTAATTTCAAAGAGCAGCTTACACCATTGCCGGGTCGTCCAAGCGCAATAAACATCGTCTTTGGGAATCACTGCCACCAGAAATTCCTTTTCATGATCACAGGCTCAATTTCCAAATCAATAAACACATACAAAACATTGCAATTATCTCATAATAAATTGGATTTAATCAAATTAGTGCTCCACCTGCACATGAGTAGAAATGAAGTTATATTGAAGTTCATTGAAACGGATGAAAGAATAACGAATGCTACACATCGTTTTCATGTTCATTTTCGCAACAAAAGCAATGATCCTACATTTAAACCAGTAATCTCTGATTGAGGTTTAAAAACGAACGCGTTATAATGATTTTACTACGGTTTTGATTTGCCAATTCGCAATACCGATCAGCCCTTTTTCAGAGAGATTATTCTTCATACAATTTTATGTTTTGGCTTCAACGCGAGTATGTTCCATTTATTGGAAAGTTCTTTTTTAAAGATAAAATAGGTTATCGATTTTCCTTTCATATGTTTTTTTCAAACGCTCATAACTTGAATTTCAATATTTTTTCACTAGTTCGTCGGGAATTCCGCAAATTTCCAACATTCACTAACGAGAATTTACTTCATAATTGCTATCATTTCGACTTGTATAATTAATGATTTTCAACTCGTTGAACGTGGATATAGTCTTTTTAAAAATATTTTCTATAAATTCAATAAAATAAAAGCGAAAATATAGCTTTGGAAATCAAGTAATAAAAGTGTCACTTTAGACACATGATAGTTGATGTTATTTGAATTCTATATTTCGTGTTAAAAGTAGCAAGGAAGCATTTTTTCATTCGATTTTTAAAGTTATATTCCCACCTATAGTTTATTGTCTGGAAAGCATTGTTCAAAATATTTCAACTTTCGACCTTTTTCTTTCCGGTAAAAAGTTGGAAGAAAATGACTTAAAAAATGTTTTGCATTTTTCACTGCATTCGCATTAACTGATTATAACAATGACTCTGGAGCAAATTCTGATTACCGAATCCTGAAAATTAGCTCAATTACCTACAAATTCAATTCGGTCTCGTCTGGAATTCCAGGTATAAATAATTGAAACGGAACAGGTCTATTATAACAAGAAAATTTTTCTAATTGATTCAAGTCTGATTAAGCTTAGTACAATCAAATCAACATGCGATTACCTGGAACAGATTGGAGCTCGATCCAACCTTGGAAAAGTTAATCCAACTCTGATCAATATTGAATCCGTTATTACACATAAATTCGAGTTTAAATCAGGTTTCCGTAATAACTTCGAAATGCCCCATCAATCGCTACATTACGCGGTTTTAATTCCATTTTTAAATTATTTTTGAAAAACGAAGTTGAACCTGATTCAGGTCAAGTACGAATACGCGAAAAAAATTGCGTGGCCAGATGACGCGGTTCACTTTGAAATGTGGCTTTGAGGATCGCTATCATTTATATTTTAGATCACTTGGATTGACGGCCTTGGCAACGTACTTTACAAGGGTATCGAGACGACTCAGGAGCCGTACGGAAATGGACCGCTCTACACAGTGAGATCCGTCTTAACGGTGATGCCGCGGAAGGAGCACGACAACACTACCTTCACTTGCCAAAGCCAAAATGCAGCCAATCGTACGCCGCAGAGTGCCAAGCTTCGTGTGGAGGTGACTAGCTTTTGCCTTTTACCATCAGCATAGTCACATCTTTAGCAGTAAACGAGTCGAAATAACGTTTTACTTTTAAAAGCTGTATCGCTAAATGCCCCACTTTGGCTCTTTCAAATATGAATACGTAAAATACTTCAGCGGAGAAAAATTGTAAGGTTCGGCCACGTTTTCTTTGAAAGACCTTTGTGCAGTTTCAAGCGAAGTAATCCATGCCTTTTTAAATAATCTGTGAAACTAGAAACAGGAAAAGAAAGTGCGAAATTTCGATGTTGTTTTTTTTTCGTTCAACTTTCGATGCTTGGAATAAGAATGTACGAAAAATTAATTTTTCCTTCACTTCGGCGATCGAATTTCATTGCCTCGAAATATCTACTGGAAATTCCTTTTTACTCCTGGTCTTTTAGTTATTCAAGAACCTTCCTCGCAAAACTTTTTTATCTACTTGTTCGTCTCGATATGAGGTTAATACCGAACGGTCTAAAGTTTCGTTTCTTATATTTGAAGTACCAAAGTCTAAAAAAAGGATCCGCCAGACAAATATATACAAAAAAGTAACAAGGCGCTTAACAATATTGATGGAAATATCAAAATTTCCGGCGTTACTCTAATAATGGAATAATCAAAGTGGAAAAGTAGATCAAACGTTGACTTTAAAAGGAGACAAACAATTTTCGAGTGGCTGTTGTTGTAATTGTCGTTATGGTAATGCCATTGTTCGCATTCAATTGCACTTGTCTACGAGAAATATTTTATTCCCGACAGTTGGCGTTCATTTTAATTCAATTCCCCGTCCAAATTGATTTCATTCCCGAGAGTAAAAACTGGAAACGTGACTGTACTTTCGCCTCTACTCGCACGAAATTATATTCGGCGAGACGTGTCTCACTCGAGTTTCGGTAGAAGGGGAGAAAACCAAAAATACGAAAGATAAAAAAAGTCTAAGAAAAAGGAGGAATAAAAAAAGAGCAAAGAAGTCTTCAAATGCATCGAGCAACTCTTCGGGCGGAACTTTTCCCTAACGAAGGATGAGTCGATGCAGGACTTTTATTAAAGTTTTTTCAACTCGCTTGGTATTCCCAACCAGGTTCGTTACGCGCCGAAGGTTACACTAAAGATTCGATCCGGACTGTCGAAGAACGACAAGATCGTCGAAGGTACCGAGCTTAGATTCAGATGTTACGCCGAGGCCAATCCACCTGTTCAGGAGTACAAGTAAGAGAAACTTTCTTTCAGCTTTAACATCGCTTCTCTGATTATCTATTGACGACGTTTTAACCCGAAACAAACGCTTTCGATTTTCAACTCTGTCCAGGAAGAATCTTAGTTTCGCAGTATCTCTTTTCGATGAAACGAGTTCGCGATGCTCGTTAACATTTTCCATTTTAAAACTCGATAGAACTTGCAAAATTACGATTTATTTTCACCTGAAGAAACTTGAAAATTCAATGCCATCGTTATAATTGCCGCGTGTTCTCTGGCTCGAAAATTTACGGATAGACAAAACGATAAGGCGAAAAAAAGCACCAAACTTTTTTCGTCTTGTTAACCGGAAAAGCAAGCTCCATGAATATGGTTACGATCCGTTCTACTTTCGACGCGAAATCAAAGAAATTCATCGAGCTTCGGTGGAATGCTTCTCCATTCCATACCAAATGTATTCTATTCTAGGTGGTACATCAATAAGCAAACAGTCATCGGAGACTACACGACGGAAATGGTAATTCACAACGCGACGCGCGAGCTGCACGACGCCGTTGTCAAATGCGAGGTTCACAATGACGTGGGGAAGAGCGAAGAAACAGAAACGTTGGATATAACGTGTAAGTATAGACCTCGTCCATCATTTCCGACGCGAATACAAAGTCAACATTTTTTTGTCGAGAAACGTGGAATGCATTAACTGTTGGAGGAGAGAGCATTGTATTTTTTCGCGCGAGAGGGTTAACGAACGATTAACGAGGCTGCATGTATTTTCAGACGGTCCACAATTTCGACACCCTCCCATTTCCGTCGAGACGCACTACGGCGCGACGGAAGTGCTGCAGTGCGATGTCGACGGCAATCCGACGCCCGAAATTCTCTGGATTCACGAGGAATCGGATCAGGTTGTGGCGACGAGCCCAAACATCAGCGTCTTCGTCAGTCCCGAAACAGCGGGGCGCTATTACTGCAAAGCTCATGTTTCCGGCTTTCCCGAATTAATCGGCTATGCCAATATCTATATCCGGGCTCCACCCACCATTGTTTCGTCCCGGGTACAGTACGTTCCCGACGAGGGTCTTGTCAAGGTATGCCTTTAATTATTTCCCGTAAACAATGAGATCTTTTTGACATTTTTCAAAGAATAAAACGCTGTCTAATTTTATTCATGATTTGATGTTGTAAAAGAAGACATTTTCAATCGCGTCAATACAAATTTAATTTCTTGGGGGGATTACATGACAATTTTTCAAAATTTAATTTTACAGTCCCGATTGAATTTCTTTCTAATATTTTTTAAGCATTCAATTCCAACAAATACTGTAAAATGTAACCAGTTGAAAAAGTTCAACTAATCTTCAAATTAAAAGAACTTAATTAGATGTTTTTCAATCATTGACTAATTATTCATTTTCCGAGTGTCTTAAGTAGCATGTGAGATTTCAAATTGGTTTACATTCGTTCAGTTTGTTAAAAAATCCAATTAAAAATGGATTGAAGTAGTTGCATAAAGTGATAATTATTTCCAACTACTCAGTACCATTTTGAGAGTTTCACATATTTTAGATCGAAAGAAGTAAAATTCCGTCATAATGCAATTTTTTAAATGTTTTCACGTTGTCCTTCCAAAGAGCCATTCCTTCAAAATTTGTGTCATGAATTCGAAAAAGTTTCGCACGAGAGCTTTATTTGTGCGGAAAATATATCTCACAACGGCGAATTCTTTTTGTAATCAAGAGCTTCGGAGCAGAGGGAAGATGTATTGCAATTGGAGATTTTAATTATAAAAGTTCATTAATTAATTTGAAAGTTCGAATGGCAGAATTTGAAAACTGTAGGAGAAGCGACTATCCTTTGTGTAATCAAAAACGTAAATCCTCCTCTTTGTTAATAAAAGAATCCGTGTGTAAAATACAGCACTGAAACAATTATGAAGAACGCGAAAAAAGGATAAGAGAAAAATGAATTACGCGGTGCTTTTTCTGCTTCTAGGTAAAGTGCACGGCGGTGTCTGTGCCAAAAGCAGACTTGGTAGTATGGAGCTACGGTGGACGTGAGCTCAATTTCTCGTCGAACAATACTCCGTTTTACGTGCAAGAGGAATACACAGCTGAGCGGGTCGTCAGCACAGTAACACTTCTTGAGCCAATATCAACGTACTTTGGGGACTACAACTGCACGGTCACTAACAGCTTCGGAACGGATTCCATTGTCATCAAGCTCATGACACATGGTGAGGCTCTTTTCTATTTTCCCACTTTTCCCTCTTTTTTCCCGAAAGAAATACGAGACACTGCACGGCCGATTTGATTTTAACTATCTCCTCTTTTCGCGATAGCATTGTCAAGTTTTGGCACAAAAAACGACTCTCATTAAAGGTATCGTGTTCGTACGTTACCTTTTATCGTCGATACGCGCAACGATTTTTGTCGCTTCGTTCGCAAATGCGTTGATTTTGGACTGCAGTCGAGAGCCGCCTCGTGTATGTGTAAAAACGATTTTAAATTGCTTGATTAAAATTCGCGAGCTGCGGAACTCCCGCGAAATCGAAGCAAAATTCATGCAGATTGAAGACAAACTTTAATTGATTTTCGTTACTCCAAATGTTGGCTTTTAATTTCCCGAAAGTTATCTATTGCCGGGCAAAACGACCCTCGAAATCGCTTTGAGAGGCTCAGATATATCTTAAACGTTCGCCATAACGAACTTAATACTTCTCAAGACGTACACGAAAGTGTTTTATTAACGGCGATATTTCACTCTTGGGTAATTTATCGGCGAATATACCTTCCCTGTATTGAGAGAAAAGATTTCATAAAGCGAGCTAAAAATTGCAACAATATTGGGAATTGTCAAATTTCTCAAAGCTTTCGTTTTTTCATTTTCTCTTCATTAATCGAACGAAAACATTTTGTTCAGTTTTCACAGTGGATTCGAAATATTCGTATAATGGAATATAAATTACTGACAGAATCGCAATTCAATTTCATGTGATCATTCATTTAGTGTGAAAGTTGATTAATATGTCTATCAAAAACAGCCAATTAAGTTTGTCGCAGTCATGCAATTTTCAAGGGATGATAAAATACGAAAGTATAGATCTTTTTTTACTTGAAATATCTGTGAACGCATGAAATTGTTAAAAGTATTTGTGTGCTAGTTTTAATTAAATATCTCTATAATCCAGCAAATGAAAAGAGCAGAATTTCATAACCGAATGTAGCAATCAAGGTTCTTTGGGAAATAAACTGAGTAATGAAATTTGCGTTCTTATTAAATCAATTAACGTGTAACTCGGGTAATGTGTATATGCCACTTTAACTGAGTTTTTTCTTTGTAACAACATTTAGCGTTTGCTTGCCAATAGACTCCAACAAATTTTCCAGACACTGTTACATTTTTTGCGAAACTCAGAAAGTTAATTAAACGCATTTTCCAGTTTCGTTTGAACATAATATATTTTTATACGTAAATTTCAATGGAGAATATTAAACTGCATTTTCCTTTATTTTCGCAAATATACTATGAAGTCAAACGAAACGGTAATTTATATGATTTACTCAGTGAAAAGTTTGATTAATTAATATACTGCCGCTGGGAGCAAAACTGTCTGCAACTTCATTTTAAAATTAAAATGTCGCTTATTACTTTGCATACTTCACGACACCACAAGGCGAATACCCTTTACTTATCTGTCTCGAAATTTAAAAAGAAATGAAGAAAAAAGGTAAAACTTGGAACTCGATGAAGTTACGGCATTGTAGTCGCAGGCAACTTTGCTGCAGGGCAATCATTTTCATTTTGAATACCGAAACGAAAAGCGTGCTTTTAACCGAAACATGGCGCTAGCATTGATTCCAGTCGATTGGCAGCTCATTCTCATCGTTGCCGGACTCATCATTTGCGTGATCCTCGTTGCCATAATTGTGCTGCTTGTGCTGCATTGCCGGGAACGGATAAAACAGCCACGGCTCAGATCTGCCCAAGCTCACGATAATGACATACGTGAGTACTTTCTATCGAAATATATGTTATTTACCTTTAACGGGGACATTTCAGGAAACTTGTTTTTCGCGATAAAAAACTCACGAAACGCAGGGAAGTTCGCGTGTGTAATTACGTTATGCATTTATTACAGAAGAGACTGACTCAAACGCCGATCGCTACCGAGAAAGCGACCGCAGCAGCAATCTCTCCGATGTCAAAGCTGACATTCGTGCGGGATCAAGCGTCAGCAATGCCGAGAGCGTAACTGCTCTCGACAGCGAGGGAGAGGGTAGTACGAGAGGCGTGAATGCTCTGGCGCTGGCTGGGCCTGTACCAAACCCACTTGGTTATCGCTACAGCGCCGATTACACGGAGCCCTCGTTTCCGCCGAAAAACAACGTGAGTTTACCTCCCATCGGGCTCTTTTGTACACGCACCGTATATATCTGCTGCTTTGTCGAAATGAAATTTCCCTTGAAGAGCGTTGCACTGTCACTTTTTCCCTTTTTTAATCCTTACAAATGAAATGAAGTTGCTGAATTCATCTGTCATCGTGAAATGGTGTATTATACGATATTTTCACCCGAAAGTACTAAATATAAAATAACGAAAAATGAAGGAATTTTTTTCGTTTTTCAAAATTACTTTTGGCCATCATTTGTTGGGAATTCGATAAATTTTATTGGATTCATGTACGCTTAATTTCAATACTTGTCATACAAGGACGCAAAATTGAAAACGAAGCATAATGCGCGTTCACAGAATGTGTAACGTGTAACGTATCATTTCATTAAATGCAACAGTCGCACTGTATATTACATACGCCACATATATTATATTGATTCGTCCACCGTAAATGTCGTTTACATGATTCGCAGATGCTTTTAATGAAAAGCGAATATCGAAATTGCATGGAAAGATTTCCTAAAGACAAATTGAATGTTCAATTTAGCATTTAATTTCCGCCGCGATAAATTCGAGCAGTGGGAATCAACATACAAATAGAAATTTTTGTAACGGCAATATTTCACGGTGAATGTACAATATAATACATATTTCAGGACGGAAGTAACAATGGCTACGTGCCATACGTGGATTACACGCGCGACTATATGCCACCGACGACTCAAGGTGTGGGTGCATCGCGGGAATCTCTCAGCCGTATTCCATCCAGCGGCATACTCGCATCCAAGAAAATTGGATTGAGCTCGGCTACCTTGGGCGCGAGTACGCCGCAAACGACGCCACCGATCATAGATCCACGTTTCTCCGCAACGTACGGCAATCCTTATCTCAGGTAAAATTCACGAAAAACACTGGTCACGTAAATACTCTGCGGCGTTACGAAAAACAAGAGAAACTTTTAGGCAATTTCAAGCAGTGTAAATAACTAATACGCGTTGTTCAATCGCGCGAAAGTATTTGATTGGAAAAATGTCGCTGCTGTCGCGAAAAAAAGCAGTCTCGAAAAGTTGAGGTTTTTTTTTTTATCATCGCGACGAGCGAAGATGAATTGCCGCGAAATTGATTGAAACATCGGGGCGAAATAGTTTTTGGTCCGCATTTAGAGTTAAAATTCGCGAACATCCATCCATCACTGCGTCGCGTCGGATTTTTTTATATTTTTACTCTCGAACGTGACGGTCTGATATCGCAATTCGATTTCTTCGTCATCAATCTAATGTATCAATTCTCTGTAATATCTTCTGACAGAATGTCAGCCGCCGAGCAACTGAGGCATGCACCCCATGCTGCAATACCGGGCGTTACGCCAGCACCGCCGCCGTACACGCAAGCGATGAGGATGAACAGTCTCAATGCGCTCAACGGGGCTGGACCACAGGTGTGCATTTTTTGCTTATATTTTCACGCGACAAAAATGTATTTTCTGCCATACCCTGCAACTTCGCTTTTCCTTGTTAAAATTTGCATTATTCATGTTTAACAGCGGTGGTTATTATTCAGTAGGGAAGAGTGTCATAATTTCTAGTGGTTACTTCAAAAAAATTGAAAAACATAGAGAAACATACTGTCATGGCGATGTTTGAACGCTCAAAGTTGTTAAAAATTCAAATCACTTTCAAGGTACCTGCACCTTCTTTTTGCAGTATATACTGAATAAGGATCTAATGATTTTGTAAATGTTGAGATACATGAAACTCGCTAGAAATATTTCTAGTATTATTATGGTTTTCAAATGTTTTTTCAGTAGAAAATATCTTCATGTTTTAACACGTTTTCAGACGAGTGAAAAACAAAAACCCAATGACATGGGATAAATAAAGAGATAAAAACTTGGGATAAATAAAGAGCTTTATTGATTGCAAGTCAGTTTATTTATCATGTAGTTGAAAAAAAAGAAATACTGCATCACTCATCGCTAAATAATAAATGGTATTTTTTCAAACATGATTTGAATGAAATAAAACTGACTTGTTGGTATCAAAACAGATTCGTAACACAATCTATATTCAAGTGGATGTGCATTTGTCATATTTGCGCTTTTGATTTTTTCATCTTTTTTCCGTGATATTTAATCCCTTTCGTCAGACTCTTTTTGTGTTCATCACATCAAAAATATTCAATACAAATTTGTAACATTTCTCATGCACGTTTTATTCATATCGTCCCATTGTGCAGTCAAATCAATTGTATACATAATTTAACAACACGAACTACGTTTGTCTGAAAATTTTAGATTTTAGAATTTTAAGAACAAAAGTTTTTTCAACCTCAAGCACTCTCCTTTACAATTAGTTTTTTTAACGGTGTATAAGATATAATTTTGTAGAAGCAAAATCTAAAGGATCGATTCATCGGCAATGCAAAAATATAATTGGAATTCGTTAATTAAATAAAGAACATTCCCGATTACTGTTGGATATTTTCGTAATTACAAACGTGCCTGGAAAAGGGAAATGTATTTTTAAAAACCTCCGACATTACATTTCTTTTCCAACTGACTGATTCTCGACAGCATTCTCTGTTTTTGCTACTTTCGATATTCAATCAATTTCTCTCCATTTAATTGAAAATGAATATAAGCGAAAATAAACTTCACTTCTAATGAGAAATTGAAACATGGAAAAGTATTTTATTCATTACTCTGCAAATTAAATTAATTTTGATGAATAAATCGCGAAATTGATCAATTTAACCATAGAAATTTAATGCAAAACTGTAACGATAGTTTTAATAAAACGTGGAAACAACAAATGAAATAAAAGCAATTTGAAAATGAACATGAAACATAAATTATGGCAAACATAACGGAAATGATGAAAATCTGAAAATGAATTACTTGTAAAATGTGGCGGAACGATGGAAAGATTAGTTTGTTTTCGTCCGAATAATATTCCTATTCATCAAACACATTTGAATTATTGATGCAGTGTTAAACTTTCTGAATGTTGTGCTGATACATTGAAATTTGGTCAAGATTTAATTGTTTTCAATCGTATTATAGACTTCATAAATTAAACAAAACTGTTTCAACAAAAATTGTTTAAATTTTACTCATGGGCATTTTCTACGTCGACATTTAATAATTAGTCGACGAACCGTACAAGTAAATGCTGCACATTGCATTTTTTTCATGCTCGGCGACACGATTCTTTGTAATCAGTGAATCAGGTTACATTGAAATAATATTTTTCCATCCTAAAATGCTGGAAATCCATCTCTTGTAAATTGCAATTTTCATCAAATATATTAATCTTCCAATAAAGATATCGCAGTTTAATTTCATGTAAATTAAATGAGATTATTTGATAACTTCAATAAAGAAATTAATTTCTATAAAACTTGAATATAAAAAAGATTTTAAGGTAGTTTGCTTGCGAAATTTACTTTCGACAGAATTGTTTTAAATTCGTATTACATGCTTAAAAGGAACAGTAATTTTTAATCGTTCGCGCAATTTGAAGAAGATCGGCCGTTTTAAACTCGAGAAAACTCCAAACAAAGTCAGCAACTTTTTTACGTGTCGTATTATCAAACACCATTCTTTTAATCGTAGTGAATAAACGCTTCAGCAGATTGGAATAAAAAAATGCCAGGCAGTAGAAGACCATTTTGCAGATATTGTAAAAATATAATCGAATTTATGGACCGTTTCGTTATCGAAATACATACGTGAGAAGCATCAAATGGGAATATACTATTGTATGACGTGCTCGCATCTGCATAGTCTGCAGAAAAAAAAATTAAACCAAGGAGTGCAAATTTCTAAATGTTTTAAATTCTCCTTCCTCTATCTTTTTTTCATAAAATGGGCGGATAAACTCTTTACGCTAATAAATAAAAAAGAATTTTTGAATAAATTGAGTATTTTATTAGTTTTTTAAAATACTATTTTTGAATCATTCGAAACCGAAAAGTTGCCCATTGAATTTCATGATGATCTAATTATTAATTTTTACACCGCAATTTTCAACACTGTTTTACATACCATGCCTTAAAAGCGGAAAAAAACAAAATGGCGATCGCACATGTCCTTTTTCCTGTCGCTTAAAAAAATAACTAGTTTTGTTGCTTCACTAGATTCACAGAGTTTTGACAATATTAAAATAGCACGCGTAACCTCTGTTACCGTATTTGAATGCGGTTTTCACAAAAGCTAATACATAAATTTTTCATGCCTGCAATTGTCACAGGATACGCAGACTGATGGATTAAAACTTGCGGCTTTTTTGAAAACGGTGTATTAATTTTGAATAATAATAGAGTCCTGCGTCCTGCTATCACCTCCATTTCTCGGCTATTTTAAAGTAACGAAAGTGGCAGCTGAACACAGAAAAAGCTCTAGATTCAATGTTTTAAATGACTACATCGTTTTTTAAAAAAAGCCGCAAGTTTTAGTCCAGCAGCCTCCGCATGCTGTACGAATTTGGGATATAAACAATTTACAGTTTTTTCTAAAAACGCATTCAAACACGGTAATGGACGTTACGCGCACGCTTTTTATTTTCGAACTTCCCATTTTCATTGTCGAAACTCTGTGCATCTGGTAAAGCTACAAAGCTAGCTATTTTTCCCTCCATCGCTTAAATATGTGAAAATAGGTTAGAGGTATTGAACCAAACAAAATCATTAAAATTTTCTGTACGAATTTTGCATGTCGGCAACGGAGCTAGGTGACACGTGCGATTGCCTAGTTGTTTTTCCCGCTTTTAAGGCGTGATATGTGAAACAATGTCAAGAATTTTAATGAAACAATCAATACTGAAGTATATAAATTTTGTTCATCGAAAAAATAACAACAGTTTTGCGAAGAAAGGGAAAAAAGGAAACATACCTTGATAGAACTGTAAGAGACCATAAATCGATAAAAAAAACGTGTTTGTAGGTTCGAATAATCAGCAACAGTTTGTTACAATATTCAATTTCAAATAATTTAAAAACAAAGTAAAATAAATATAAAACTACAAATTTCTTCAAAATTCTTTCTGATCTATCAACACAAAGAGCTTATCTGCTCACTCTGTAAAAAAAGAAAGAAGAGAATGAAGTTTTTTAGAATAGCCGTGATAACATGGCAAGCAAACTAGCCTAAAACACTGAGTAGAGCTGTTTTCATTACATTAGTGAAGAAAAAAAAATAAAAGAGAAGGGAAAAAATTAAGAATTTGAATATTGATTGGATTTCAGATGCCATTGTCGGCGCACTACATAACGGGAGGTCCCAACGGTAGCGTAGCGACAGTAAAACGCACCACCGCAGCGAGTACGCTAGCTACGCATGTATGAGAAAAGGGGATGATCTCCAACTAGAATCGGCAGGGTCGAAAGAAGCGAGTCATTAATGAACGCTTTCCTGAACGAGCTCGGTCGATGGCAGTGCCCATGGACCTCGAATCCGATCCCAGGTACGAGTTAAGGCGCGAAATTGACAAGCTTCGAAGGTCGCGAGGGGCTACAATTTTGCAAAAAGCCGTAGCATCGAGAATCGGGACGAGCGACGGAAGCTCGACTTCCAGGCTCAACCTCGTCTCGGAATTCCTGGACTCGGGGGAGTGCGCGAAGCGCAAACGAAGCGAAAACGGGGACATGCTCAGACACATCGACCAGATGCTCTGTCAGTTGCACAGAGCCAGCAGTGATCATCGGAAACTCGTCGAAGAGCGCAACAGGGAGCTCGAGCGCCTCTTGGAAAAGCCACCGTCATACTATTATCGGCCACGTTTGACGAGGGCCCAAGTTCCGAAGTTCCAAAGACCGCAAATGGTAGAGCTCGTCGAAAATCCGAGGTTGTGCGCTTTCGCGAGAACGAGGCAGGAGTTTCGGACCAAAATTCTCGACAAGAAGAATTCGTCCTGGAACATACCGTACCTGTCACCTCGCGACGCTTCGGCCGTTCTCTGACGACACGAGATCGCTGTCGATATAGTTCAAACTGTTATTTTTACACTTGTACATAAAAAAGAGAGAGAGAGAGGTATCGTTTATTTCGAAGAATACGACGAGCCTAATCTACGTTTTTCAGAGACATTTTTAAATTATTGTAATAACAAAGTCGCTGCTCATGTGTTTATTGTTACTGTATATAGAACGTATACGTTTAGTATCCGTGCGTGCCCTGAGAGAAAGAAAAAGAGAGAGTTTCGGGTATATGGTAGAGATTATTTTCGGAGAGAGAGAAAAAGAGAACGCGCGATTTCGCTTACTTTTTTTTCTACTCTCCTTCTTCGCGCGTGTCGACGAAATTAGAGAGCTTTAATGAATCGTTTACGAATCTTTGGAGAATGAGAAAAGTTGAAGTAGCGTTAGGAATTTTCGGAAAATAAGAGCACAAAAAGCAATAGGGAGGGGGAGTTATTGAGATAAGAGATTTTTTTCGTTGCGTCAAAGTCCGATCCAGGTTTCGAGCTTGATTCATTGAAATGGAAAATTCGTCCGTTTCGATCTGGATCCAGCTTCGAATACCTCCGCATCCGGATGAATCGAAAAATTGTAGAAATTCTTCGGAATGAAATCTTTCAGTTTCGAAATGCAACGAACACTTGGGATTTGTTTTAGCTCGGCGAATTTACAATTAAATTCCAATTCCAAGAAGGTAGATTCAGACACTAAGTACAGCCATTAGATTCATCCAGACGAATTTCTTCCAATATCGGCAATAGCGAATCGTAATTCTTGTACAAAAGTATTAATCCCGAGTCGTAGCGCGACGCCTTCCTACGCTTACGCGTATTCCAAGTGACATTCGCTGTAAAGAGACATTTTTAAAGCGAGTTTATCACTTGGTATTGACAATCTTCACTCAATAACGTTATTTTCTTGGTTAATAGCGTAAACAACTTTTTATCGCTTTCGGTTACAAATTCTTCTACTTTTTGTGCGAAATACCGCCGATTTTCCTACAAGTAGATTAATGTAAGTGTGTTTAGAAAATTATAAATCAAGCACTTTTTGCTCGCAATTGGGGCTAGACTCTTCGAGGTATCTACGCTTATTTTTCAATCGTCAATTTATTTATTTATAAATTATTTGTATTTTTCGATCGAAGAGAACCTAAAAGCATAGTTGAGAAATTCGTATCGCCTTTTATTTAAGGATTGAAAAAAACGTTGGAGGTTGAATATTGGAATTGGTTCGAGTGTAATTGAAAATCGATATTTTCGATGTAAAACAGATCTATTTTTTACTCTTTTAATCATTTCCTTGTACAATGAGTACATTGTCTAGCCCTATTCGTGCCAGTCGCGTGCGTGGCAATAATCGCTTCGAAATAATCTTGTCGCTTAAACTTCGAAGTTGACGCGTCGTTACATGAAACGGCTCGTCAAGAAAAAAGAAAAAGTTTCCATTTGGCCTCAAAGTTCGTTTGCCCGGCTCGTTTCGCGGAAAACGCAAGCGTGCGCAATCGAACCTGAATATTTTCGTGATCTTAAGTCGCGATTGTATATTAGCTAGCCAATTGAATACGCATAATTAATGCAACTATTGTCAATATGAACATAGAAGATATAGAACGAAAGATAAATAAGTATATTATGCATAAATATTATATAGTCGGAAGGCACTAACGGAATACGATTTTACGTGTAAATATAATATACAAAAGAATGTTTATACTCGCAAATCACGTTTTTTCAATTTTTTACTTCGCAATCTTTAACGGAAATCGAGGAATTATATTTTTATCTCATTTATCTGGCGAAAGAAAAATTTACCTCCGGAGAAAAAAAATAACAAAAACACGTTTCAACGAAACAATCAAAACTACGGAGAAGAAATTATTTGTTCGCGTATTCTCTGGGGTAAATTTGTATTCTGCTTCGACCTGTACCGAGACATTTCACCGAACCTTCATTCATATCACGACCACGCTAGAAACGACTGTACAGCAAGAATTATTGATAATAATAACGAAACAGGGTAGCCTATCAATTAAAAATAGGTTCTCGTAGCTGGGTGCCCCCCTCCCTCGGAATGCGATTACATAGAACGAAGAGAAGTTGCGAGATGTGTGGCGGGAAAAAGTGCGCGAATGGCGAAAGTAAGCGAGTATAAATTTGTACTTGGACGCAAACAAAATCTTTATATCGTAAATTTGTAAAATAATCCGTGTACATAACTGAAATTATTGCTCACCGTATCTCGTAAGTTTAGTTAGTTTTGTATAACTGCGAGACGACTACAAAGACAAAATATTGCGAATTCGCGAGCGGAGTCATCCCAAAGTCTGAAAGCGCCATCGGCACGACTCCCTCTGCGAGTCCCGGTATATATAACGTAAAAAAAAGCGAGCGATGATTTTACTAAGATCAAAGCGTTCCATTAGCAATCGACTTTTTCTATTGAACGATTGATCGAGCAGTTCTAGTTTCTACGTGACGTTAAAATAAAGAATGCTACTGTTAACTACTACTTGGATTTATACGTGTATGGCTTTTTCAAATCTAAATGTACAGTTATCCGAATGCTACGGAGAAATTTTTATCTCGGTGAATGTCATTATTGAAAAATGCAACATCTTTCCAAGTAATGTATAGATGTAACGCTAAAAAAACTAATTACAATCAATGTGGCGAATGGTCCGAGGTAATGTTAAACGTTAGGAAAGTTTATGTCGTTTGAATAATAGAAAAATTTACGCCTTTTTGCCGTAGGACCATCGTGTACGTGTTAATTGGTTATCTGTCAATTATTAATTACATTCGTTGTAAATTCTCTTTGCCTTTAGTGAAAAAACGCATTGGGACAAAATATCGACTCGTTACAACCACCTGGCTTTTCCTTTTTGCAATCTTATAACTTGCGTGGGTACTTTGCTATTTGAATTGCAAAGTGTGCATATAATTTAGACGAGACGTACTTTGCGTTCTTTGATTGATATTTTGTACTCGAATTACGAATTGCGTGTAAATGACTAGTTTGCTGCGAATACTTGTCGCATTGGTATTTTGCATGAAACTTCGTCAAAAAGTATAAATTCGAGAGACATTGACAATACACGATTTTAAAAGAAAAATGTTCTTTCTCATTTGCATGCTTTTTAAGTTGTAATTTCATATTTTATTTTTTGTCCGTTGTCGATATTTCCTTTTGCGAAGAAACTGTTAGCTCGTTAGATTTATAAATTTTCATATTCGTATATGGCCTATTGATGTTTTATGCAAATTTTATAAGATCGAAAAATTTATAGAATTTCTAAACAAACCCTGATCATCATTTGCGACTATTTCAACTTGCCCCAACTGTTTAACACCAGGCGAAAAATTGAAAATAAATATTATGCTCGTCCACTTTTTCATCCAACTACCTAGAAACATAAATTGCAATTTTTACAACTCGCAAAAATTTACTGTTCTTGCGAATTTTAGAAACTTTAATTGTAAAAAAGACTGAGAAAATTGAAAATTTGAAAATGTTTATCCAAATTTGTCCAGTCTTGCGGATATTTTCCAGATAACATTTGTTTTTGATTATTACTCGTGTCGAATATTTATAAAGCAGTCCCTGGTTAATTGGAAAATTCCGTTTTCACGTATCGACTTTCAATTGCCAAAAACAAATTCGTTCCTGCTGGAAAATGCCTTAGCAGAATTGTTTGAAGTTGAATTGCATCGGAGAAATTTAGATATTGTGCAATTATTGAAACGTTGCAATAATCGCTCGAGTTAATCAACCATACGATTGGGCAAATAATTCGTCTTTTACGTGTGCGCATCTTCGCTATCGCATTCCTCGTAGTAAATAAGAAAAAATGCCTCAAGAATCTGTAAATAAACTCTCGTCGTCGAAGTCGAATGCTTTTCGACCCTGTACAGTTTGTATAAAGTTGTGATTAGCTAGAAAAGCTTATGAAATCCGAGAATACAGAAGAGACGTGAACGTTTTCACGTAACTTTTCATGACACGATTCAAAGAGTTGTAAAAAAAAGAGTGAAAAATTCTCGTGAAAGGGCATAATGATTTTTAAATTCTATTCGAGCGGCACTTTGACATAATTGAATACAGAATCCGTCCTCCTGTATTTCGAATTTGATTTCTGGTAAAACACCGACCCGAAATCAAGCGCACATTTAAATTTCTTTATCCTAAATTTCCATCGACTTTACATGTATAGTATAAAAAATAAATGTGTAAAGCTTCTACGTAAAAGTCGTCAAAATTGTCCGAATATTTAACAGAGTTGCGTGTCAACGAAAATTCTTCAACCATCGTCACGAGAATGAAAGCTTTACATATGAATCGAGAGAAAAATAAAACGAAACGAAGAAAAGTCTCGAGTAGCGCTCAAATCAACATGTATAAACGTCTCGGTTTAGTTTAGAGTCAATTGTAACGAAGAAAAGTGGAAAAAAGTGTTGTAAATATGTATCATTAGCGTGGAATTTCGAAAAAAATCGGTAGCAGTGCTTACGAATTCATCAATGCGATCTTCCGAGAAAAGAGATCGAACAGCGCGATGCCATTATTGTTAATAATCGATTGAAATATGACAGTGTGCCAATAATCTTTGTCTCGCCTGTCGGTTTCGTTAGTTTCGTTATTTTTTATATAACGCGTTTCGGGCTTTCTGCTGTGACATTTCAGTAAGCCAATTATAAATTAAACTCGTCGTTTTTTCGAGGAACCGCTTGTGTCAGTCAGCAGAAAGCCAACATATCTTTATACTGCCAAAGAAAATATACACGATATTATATGCAGATGTTTTACATTAATTGCGTACCACAAAGTTGTATTTTGACCCAGAGAAACTGCTCTGCGAAGTCACGATGATATCGACAGCATTTCAAAATCAATAAAAACAAATCTTTTACATGACATAAGATGTTCGCTGCAAGTGTGATCGTTGAGTACTTTTGTACCATTTTATTGGTAGAACCTCGATGCCTAAATATTGATATAATCTACTCATGCAACGTCTCCGTTAAAAACGTTGAATAATTTGCATTGCGAGTCTTTCGTTTCGGTGAAATACAACGCGATATAGGTACCTCTTTCGTCAATGTTACAAATGATCTACGATCGTGAATTCTGATTTGAAAATGTTCGTCATGCGAACGAAACGCTTTACGTTAAATCATGAGCAATTTTCAGTCTATTACGAGTTACGAGGGGATTTCTTCAATGATAAGCGTGTAGAGTATTTTTACGACGAAAAGACTATTATTCTATTGGTAGGTGGAAAGATGCCGCGAGTCTGCTACAACAATGCACATATCCGAATCGATCGTTTCGCTTGACAAAACTTTCGCGTTACGTTCCGAATAAGTACACTCCTCAATAATTCCGGCGTATTCGCGACATAACGCGAGGGCGTTTGCGCGCATGTTTTCGTTCTTACGAATCTTGTACGAGACGATGATGGTCATTGTTTTTACTTTCATAGCCATTGCCATGTTTGTACGTGTCGAAAGCACCGGAATGTTCGTTCACGTGAAAAAGCATTTTGGGTGCACCAAACACTGGATCGCATTTAGGAACACGCCGCACCACGTTCTCGGGTGCACTCATCGCTTGTAAAGTCATTCTAATGTACAATAAATTAGACTAATTGATCATTACCGATAAGTCAAATTAATACTACGGGGTACGGCGACGTATTCGGCAAAAGCGAACAAATGTACAAACGACAAATTTTATCGGTTACAAATATGAGCGTGATTTTCTTCGTGTAGTTTACTAGCTTATACGTTAGACTCGAAAGAACTTTTTTAGAGAATTATACATTCCTGTACATAAAAGTAGTACTGGCGTGAGGGGTAACGAGTGTACGAATAACTCGTGAAACTTACGGAGGAAAAAAAAAAAGGCGCGCAAAGGTTTTTTCTAAAAGCGATCCACGCGATGTTCTTGCTCACCATTAGATTTACTACATAAGATTTCCGATTGTTACGTAATTACTACATCTACATTCCTTTCTACGAATCTACCACTATTACTTGACGAAGCTATCTGATATGTAAATACGTATTTTGTATTCCTGCAAAAAATAAAAAAAGCAATGTAATTAATTGTTTCTTTCTTCGCGTTCTTACCCTGCAAAGAAATTAAGAGAAACTTTTCAACGTTTATCCATACCATTTTTATTCATTAACAATATTTCTACAAACTTTTCGCCGCCGATTGTTACATTACATTATTTAACGTACAAACACGTCATTTCATTATTTCGGGATCCGCGGTACCGCAAATGTCGGCCAACACTTTGATATTTACGGCAAAAAATGCTATTCCGGCGAGCCATATATTTTTGAAAGAGTTAATGCCCTGGAATTCCAATAAATACGCGGAAAATAGCCAAAATGCTTGGCCGAGGAGCCACGAAGCAGATAACATCAGAGCTCTCCTTGTGCTCATTTTGATCGCTGGCAAACATACGGGCAATAAAGATAAGAACCAGAAAAAGTACTGTGACGTCATGACCGGATTATAAGTCACCATGACCATAGCTTGCGTCAACATTGCGAACGGCAGAGCCTTTTTCGAGGAATAACAGACAGACAATGCAATTAGCAGAACAAACTGCGGTAAAAACGTCAGAACGCGCTCGATAATATTCGGCGTGGAGTTCGAAGACAGATAAAGCATGTAAAAGTAAACGGAGAAATTGTGCCGAGTGTCTTTCCTTATCAAATGGTAAACGACGCTTTCGTAAAGAAACTCGTAACCGTAGAAAATGTAACTAATCGAGGTGAAGAGCGCCAGCGACGATACGCAGGAAACGACGAGTGTCAATTGTTCTCTGTTCGGCACGAGTACGTTGCCATTTTTTCGCAGATACAAGTACATGCTTAAGCTAAACATCAAAGGGTAAAGTCTGAAATGTATCGACAATCCGTGCAGTAAACCGGCCAAAAGATAACGGTTACTCTGGAGTAAAAATAAGGTCGCCAGGACGAAAAATGCGGCCACGGAATCGGCGTTTCCTCTTGTCGAGATGACGATGGTCAAAGGATTGTACAACCACAGAAAGGCGTAGAGACGCGACTTGGACGCCGGGCATTTCTGTTGAAGTAGAATTTTCCGTATCAGTAAAGACACGAAAACGTCGATCAACGAGAACAGAAGTTTTCCAAAGTCCGAGTGTATGTAGATGTTCGATGTGAGAATCCAAGCCAGCAACGGCGTGTAACGATAAGTATGACGCTCGAACGGAGATTTGCCTTCCGTCACGAGTCTCGCGGCGTCGGAAAATACTTTGTAATCGACGTCTGTGTACGGAACGAGGAAGAACTTGTCGTGAAAGTTGGCGTAGACTATCAAGACGATTCTCATGGCAAATCCAATCAAACAATGAGTGCTGAAACTTGGAGTCTTCATAGTTAAATTTTGCATGTTTCCAATCACAAAGTTACAATTTCGTTTTGTTCTCTGCTGCGACTTTCACTAAACAAGCTTTGAATTGCTGGAATTCCGCCAAACAAACGTCTTTTGTTACGTTTGATTGCGCTAAAACACAAACCGCATATTTTCGGGCAAAGTCGCTGCACTGAGCTAATAAAATTGGGTATTTACGAAGACGGTTCTTTGCACTTTTAACTGCTTCCATTTTTTTACCCTGTTGCGGAAAGACTCTTTTAGAATGGCTCTAATTATCCTGTAATACATCGGTCATGTCATTCACTCCGAACAGAGCATCGGAAATGGGTACCCAACCGATGCAGATTCCAGTTCCAACGAGCGCCAGGATCTGACTCGTGCGAGGATGACGGTAAAACCAATTATATTCTTTGAGCAACCTCTTTGGTTTGAATCCTAAAGGTGGTCGTGTATAATACTCCACATTTTTCTTTACCATTGTTCACTTCAATGCGGTTTTCTAAAAGACAAAGATCAACGTAAATTCAAAATTTGTCATTTTGTCGAGTAGTTTGATTTTTTCAGGCTATGGAAAACAAAAAAATTCAGCAATAAAGATTTTGTTGCAAAAAAAAGCAATTTTAGCGTTTTAAACTTAAACTTACGTAATCAACGGTTTTGTGCTCGTAAGTTTTCGATGTATCGATGCCCTCGCAAACTAAGGATTGCGAAGAATGTTTGATGCAACACTGTCGAAGCTCCTCAATTACTCCTTCACAGCGAGATGGTTGGTAAATATTATCTGAAAACAATAGATATTTGATTTTCTCGGAAAATAGCGAGGTTAGGTTGACCATGGTTGACGAACATTGCGTTACCTCGCGTTACCTTTCAAACACTTTTGTAATTTGCAGGCTAAATATTTGCAAGGGTCACTAGACGACATTCCATGACTTTTCAATTCTTCTTTAATGTGGAATAATAATTTTACCTCAATTGCAGTCAGTTCCTCGGCGGAACGTGTCGGAACGGTGTCGATCGGTAAATTATGTTTGGTTAGCTAATCTTTCTTATCATTTGAAGATAATCGCAGAAATTAAAAAAAATATACCGCTTAAACAATGAGTATATTTTTCTGGGGGAAATGTGAAGGTATTAAATGAATGTAATTTGAATTTCTATATTTCCGAAAGATTCAAATTTTGACAACAAAGTTCTTCTTTGTCGACTTTGGTCATGAAGATTTCCAATACCGATCGAGATACAAAAATTGCGTACGAAAATTTTTTTTGAAATGCTATTCATGAACAAAATGGAGAAAATATTTCGTTAATCAATGCGAATAGTATTTCAATTATCATTCGACAAAATGATTGTTAAAGTGACAATAATTTCGTCAAATTAATCAAACCACTGTATTAAATTGACAATTACGAAAAAATGAAATTTTAATTCGGTTCTTTTCCGACAGCCATCTTTATTTTGCCAACAATCGCTCTTAATTCTCAAAAAATGTAAATCAAATTGGGTGTAGGTTCGTTTTGTACCATACAACTTTTATCACTCGAACAGTTTTCCCATTATTAGTTTGAATGCTGCAAAGGTAATTTCATTCGATCGGATAACACAATCATCCGTGAAATGAAGAATTTACGAGTTCGGCTAACTTAGTTAAAACAGATTTAGTTTCGAATGTAAAATGAAAGTTCCACCGTTTGTTCTTGCGTGGAAAGTAACGTAACGAATTTCCGCAAACAGAAAAGAAACAAAACCCTCCTCAAGTTTCCCTTTTCTTCTCCCTAAAAGCATACGAAAGTAGGATGTAACACCTTTTCATTTCGAAAATTCAACGTTTCGCAAAACAAATATTCAGTTCGTACGCGAAAAAGATCCCGAAGATGTTCTCCAGAGACGGCATATTTGAGGACATCTTCAGCAGGCGCTCCACTTTTGCAGAATTCAACCCGCAGCAGTTACGGAGTGTCCTTTGTCCTTTATAGGAGAGAAAGATAGCGAGGAAAAGCAAGCAACGAACGCTATGTATAAATGAGAAGGGCGAGGAGAGGAAGGACACGGGAGACGCATTGTACATTATATATATATATATCCTTACGCTCGCGGCCCTGCAAGGGAGAGTCCCGTGGAGCGTGTGTATCGGGGGGTGGGGTTGGTTGCGCGCAGCAGCAGCAGCCAGCAGCAGCAGCAGCAGCAGCAACGGCAGCGTCTTTAGGCCGCCTCGGACACAGTTGCTGCTGCTGCAAGGTGGCGCGCCCTGCGATATTATCCCTTCCCTTTTCCCGAGTCACCGAGCGACCGATCGGCGAGATTCGAGAATCCACGAACTCGAATCCACGGTCTCGACTCTTCAGTGCGAGTCGAGCGTGCAAAGGCGAAGGACCTTCGTCGCGGCGTCGACTGAAATTGTCAAAAACAGCCCGTGCGCGAACGAATATCGGAGTTAACGAGAGTTGAATGAAAACGCAAAGCACGCTCCTCTATATATCATTGCCGCAGTATAAAATATACAGGAATGAGAGGTAGTAGTGACGCGAGTTTAAGTTTAAGAAGCGAGTGCCGCTGTAAAAGTCGTGGTCGCGGTAACATCGGCAGTCGCGATTACAGAACGGAATAGCAGTAGCGACGTTGCTGATAGTGCGTCGTCTTTGGTGAACTTGATCGTGCCTTCTCCCCCTCGGAGTACGCGTACGTCGTGTGGGCGAGGGAGAAATGGGTGGCCGATTCATGTTGTTGTTTACGTGATAGAGGAGGAAGGAAGGAAAGAAGGAAAGAAGGAAGGAAGGTGATAGGTTGGAGTGATTCCAACGCCGTCGTTGGTTCTCCATTATCGGATATTACACGATGGCCGTAAAGTGGTTGTTCGCGTCGTCCAAGTGGTACGCGTTACACGCGGGTTTGTTGCTGTGTTGTCTGGCAACGGTGCAGCAATTTGGTGGTGCGCGGGCTTCGTGCCACTGGTCGTCCGACGGAAACGACACGCGTTCCGCGATCTGCGCCCTTCGAACACTGGATCCGTCCACGGCCGCGGCTCTTTTTTCCTCGCTCGATCCGCTGAAATTACGGCTTTCTTGTTCGAGCAATTTGCAACAGCAGCAGCAGCTCGAAAGCTCCATCTCCGGTGAAAGTTGGAACAGGCTCAGCGGACTTCACGAGCTCAACATAGAGGGCTGCAAGCTCCTGCGAATACCCGAGGCGGCTTTTCAGCCGCTCGGCGAGCTCAAGAAACTGACGATCCAGACGAGAAACGCCGAGTGGTCAGCGAATCACGTTCTCGAGTTTTCGGCCGAAGCTTTGGCCGGTTTGCGCGAGTTACAAACCCTCGAGATCCTTGAGAGCAACGTCCAAGCTCTCCCGTCGAACGTACTCTGCGGCTCGGCTAATCTCCAGGTCCTTAATCTCACGGGCAATCAATTCCAGGATCTTTCGGACATCGGATTACCCGAGCTGCGTTCGGCTAATCGAACGAATCCTTGTCGGGCGGAGATTCGCTCGCTCAATCTTTCCCGGAACAACATACGCTCGCTACCGGAGGATAGCATATTGTCGGGATTACGGCAGCTACAGGAATTGTTTCTGCAGCAGAATTCGATAAATGAGATCGCGAGCGATGCTCTTACGGGCCTTACGAACCTGCAAATTTTCAATGTCAGCCACAACAAGCTCGCCGTTTTGCCCGAAGCCGTCTTCGCTAACACTCGGGACCTCCAACAAATCCATTTGCAGGGCAACGAGTTGCGCGACTTACCGGGGGGCGTATTCACGCGCCTCAAGCAACTCCTCATTCTCAATCTTTCGGCGAACCGTCTGAGCAGCGAACGCATGACGAACCTCACGTTCTCCGGTCTGATAAGACTCGTCGTCCTCGATCTTTCGTACAACGCGCTCACCCACATTGACGCGCGCATGTTCAAAGACCTTTTGTTCCTGCAAATCCTCGATCTACGCAACAACTCGATTTCCCACATCGAGAGCAACGCCTTCCTGGCCCTTTACAACCTGCACACTTTGGAACTCTCGGACAATAGGCTTCGTTCCGTGGGAGCTCAGCTATTCAATGGATTGTACGTTTTGAATCGGCTAACGCTCTCCGGGAACGCTATAGCGAACATGTCCTCGCTCGGCTTTCGCAACTGTTCCGATTTAAAGGAACTCGACCTCAGCGGCAACGAGCTCACCAGCGTGCCGGAGGCGTTACGCGATCTCGCCTTCCTCAAGACCCTCGACCTCGGCGAGAACAGGATCGCCGAGTTTCGCAACGGCTCCTTCCGGAATTTACACCAGCTGACGGGGCTGCGACTCATCGGCAACGAAATTGGCAATCTATCCCGCGGCATGCTCTGGGATCTGCCGAATTTGCAGATTCTCAATCTCGCGCGTAACAAGGTGCAACACGTCGAAAGGGACGCGTTCGAGCGGAATTCCCGCCTCGAGGCGATACGGCTCGATGGCAATTTTCTTTCGGACATTAACGGCGTTTTCACGAGTGTCACTAGTCTGCTGTTGCTCAATCTATCCGAGAATCATATCGAGTGGTTCGACTACGCCTTCGTACCGAGCAATCTCAAGTGGCTCGACATTCACGGAAATTTCATCGAGAGCCTCGGCAATTACTACGAGATTCGCGATCTCAAAGTTCGTACGCTCGACGCGAGCCACAATCGCATCAGCGAGCTTACCCCTCTTTCCGTGCCCGACAGCGTCGAGCTTTTGTTCATCAATAATAATTACATCAGCAACGTGCGGCCCAACACGTTCACGGGCAAGGTGAATTTAACGCGCGTCGATATGTACGCCAACATGATCGAAACAATGGAGCTGACCTCTCTACGGCTGACCCCGGTACCCGAAGGCAAACCGCTGCCGGAATTTTACATCGGCGGCAATCCTTTCAACTGCAATTGTTCCATGGATTGGTTGCCCGTGATAAACAACATGAGCGCCCTTCGTCAGCATCCGCGAGTAATGGATCGCGATAACGCGATGTGCACGGTATCGGGGCCGCGGGGCACGGCCATTATAGCGGCCTCGGTAGCCCGGCCGGAACAGTTTCTTTGTCGTTACGAGGCCCACTGCTTCGCCCTCTGCCATTGCTGCGACTTTGATGCCTGCGATTGCGAGATGACTTGCCCGTCGGACTGCAAGTGCTATCACGATCAGACCTGGAACACGAACGTCGTCGACTGCTCGGGACTCGGGACCCGGGAGATTCCACGGCGTATACCCATGGACGCGACCGAGGTCTACCTCGACGGCAACGACCTCCGCGAATTGCAAAATCACGTCTTCATCGGGCGTAAAAATATGCGCGTACTCTACGTTAACGGCAGTGGCATCGAATCCATCCAGAATCGCACCTTCAACGGCCTCAACAATCTGCAAACGCTTCATCTCGAGGACAACAAGATACACGAGTTGAAGGGTTTCGAATTCGAGCATCTGTCGCACCTGCGCGAACTTTATCTCCAGAATAATTTGATCGGTCACATCGGCAACCTGACGCTCTTGCCCTTGCGATCCCTTGAAATCCTTCGCCTCGATGGAAATCGCCTCGTCACGTTCCCCGTCTGGCAGGTCACTCTCAATACGCGACTCGGCGAGCTCTCTCTCGGTGGTAATACCTGGTCCTGTCGTTGCAAATTCCTCCAGGAACTCGCTTCTTGGGTCTCCGACAACGCTCATAAAGTCCTCGACGCCGGTGACGTTTGGTGTTACAACAACGACGCGAGGCCGGCGTATCGGCGCCGGCTCAACGTTAACGAGACAGCTTGTTCCGACTACTTTGCTCAGGGAGGCGTTATCGAGAGCATTATGGTGTCCGATTACTTGCCCATGGTCGCCGCCACTCTATCCGCCGTTCTTCTTCTTCTCGTCCTTACCGTTCTCGCCTTCATATTCCGCGAGCCCGTGCGCACGTGGGCTTACGCGCGCTACGGTTTGCGCTTCTGGACGAAAACCTCGGCGAGCGTCGATCAAAACAAGGACGACCGGCTTTACGACGCCTACGTCTGCTACAGCCCCAAGGACGAGGATTTCGTTCTACACACCCTTGTCATCGAGCTCGAGCACGCCATCGAGGGCCCGAGACTTTGCCTCCATCATCGGGATTTGCCCTGCTTGAGAGCCGCGGCCCCCGTCGTCCTCGAGGCCGCGGACGCCTCCAGGCGACTAGTCATTGTCCTTACGAGGAATTTTCTCCAGACCGAATGGTCGCGCTTCGAATTCCGTGCGGCTATTCACGAGGCTCTCAGAGGACGCATGGCCCAGCTCATCTTCGTCCAAGTTGGGCCCATCGCCCAGGAAGCCGAAGCCGATCCCGAGCTCAGGCCCTACCTACGCTCCGCCTTGCTCAATCTCAAATGGAGCGACAAAAGATTCTGGGAGAAGCTGAAATTCGCGATGCCACCGAGCTCGAATCACAGCATTGGTCGGAAATCCGGCTCGTCCTCTTTGTACAGACGTAACGTCAATACCTACACGTTGGAAGGCAGGCCCGAAAAAGGCACGTCGAGCCTCCGCGTGCCCGCTCATCACCTCGCAACCCCCCACCATCATCATCCGCACCATCACCACCATCATCACCATAACACTCCGCTGTTCAAGGATACCCCGGAGCAATTGCTTCAAGCACCGCCGGCCTACACGAGCACGGCATCGTTGGGTCATAATAAACAACAGCAGCAGCAACAGCAGCCTGATCCCAGGATTTTAGAGCACGGCAATATCGCTGGGCTCGGGACGGGGGAACGAGAGTTGCTGGCGAACACGGCGGCAAATCCTAGCCCCCGGCTGACTATGAATCGCGCCTACCAAGACTCTTCCGCCGATAGTGCCAACGACGCCAGCAGCAGGAGACCTCTTTCCGAGCATATTTACTCGTCCATTGACTCGGATTACTCCACCCTAGAGAGGAACGCCTGGAGACAACACAACGCCGCTGCTCACCATCATCATCATCATCATCAG
>JABFQM010000809.1:0-28436 GCA_022816865.1 Zelostemma sp. ZL-2020
CCATCATGAATACCTCATTATCATGAGCGGAGTGACGTCAGAGTCCCCGCCTTCAGATTCCTCTCGAGCGGAATTCCAGCGTTAACATGACAGTCGCGCGCGAGTCTTTTCTCGCCGTGCATGCACTAAACGCACTCTTTCGGGGCACTGGCCGCGGGCCAACGAGCCCGAAAAACTTCTCCTCGGGCGGGAAATTCAAATATTTTCGCGCACTAAATTCGCGGCACTTTCGACTGTTTTCTCTTGCGCGGCATCGGGGGGCAGGCGCAGAATATCCAAATGCGTGCCCGGGTTATCACTCGCGGGTAAGAAAACACACACCTGTGCCCAAGGCAATTGCCTGTTAGTCGTGCGAGACCGCGCGCGAATTTAGCCTGAACCGAGGCGACATCGGTTACACATCCGAGTCCGAGAACGCGCGTGTGTCCGGATTAAACTGTTGGAAACTGTTGTCGGTAGCTGCATGTTGCCGCGGCTCATACGGTGCGCGCGCTTGGCCGCACTTGCCAGTCCTCTCCTCTCTCTAGCCGACTTTTTCCCCCTCCCGCGCGCGCGAGCGTGTCTCCGTGACCGAGTATGAGGAGCTCGAGAGAGGCCGAGCGAGGCCGACGGAGCCCGAGCGCTTTGCCCTTTCCGGGGCGAGCGCATTTTTCCGGCTAGGCGGCGCCACCGCACGACCGCGAGAAATCGACATCGCGATGGCTTTTATTGCTTGGCTTGTTTGTGGGGGGCTGAGAGAAGGATGGAAGCATGGAAGATGGCGCGCGACCGAGAGCGGAAGCGCGCTCGGAAACTTTCTTCGGAATTAAATATTTTATTTCACGCATGTTTTTCATCTTCTTTCCCCGAGGAGATGGCGGATTTTTATTAAACTACTACATTCATTGTGTAGTTGCAATAAATTACGAAAAAAATCCCATCCAAAGTTCAATTAACAATAAATCGACCACGAAAAACTACCAGAAACTACAAGATATCACCAACAGTTTCTGCCTTTGGGGCTTTTCCGAATACTTGGATCGCCAATATCGAAAACCGAGATTTCAGCATTCTTCGAAATACCCGCGTTCCAGACTCCCGCGCCATCTGCCGGACAATCCGCAAACTACTTTGCCCGCTTTCGTCTCCGCAGCGCGATTTTTCAAAAAAATGATTTAAAAAAACCAATTTCCCGTGACACGTTACCAAAAAATCCTCGACAACTATCCTTTTTTTCAGTCCTCCAGACCACGAATATCAAAAGTCGCGAAACGAAGGCGCGCGCATGCGCGACGTATCACCGAAAACGCCACGATGGCGATGATTCATCGGGATCATTTCTTCACGCGCGATAGTTCAATAACATACGGCGGCGACAAGTGCGTCTAGTGCTACGAAAACGCGGAAATTCATCGAGCGTGCATAATAATTTCGCGTAGTTCGCGCGGCGACAAGAGCTCGAAATATGGCGACGTCGGAGAGCGACGACTTCGAGAGCGCGGACGAGGAAATGGTCGCCCGTGCCGCGGCGAAAAAGTCGCCCCAGAGGACGCGCGCCGTGGTCGACTCCGATTCCGACGACGGCCAGGAATGCTTCCCCCAAAAAAAGTACACCCCCCGAGCTTGCGAAAACAGCCTGCAGAGGGAGTTGCAGGCCGCGTCGGAAAAACGCGGCAAAACGGAGCGTATTTCGAAACAGAAAAAATCGGGGCCGCGAAAATTGGGGAAAAAAGTGGAAAAGGAGGACGGGGAGGTCCCGGAGGAGCTGAGGTCGAACCTCAAGTTCAAGGACGTTTTCAAGGACGAGGGGTGGGAGGAAATCGACGAGGAAAAAGCGTTTTCCGAGCCGAATTTAGGCGCGGAAATTTCGGAAAATCAAGGTCACGGCGATAACAGCTGGGGGGGTTGGGGAGGATGGGGCGTTACTTCGTTGATTAATAGTGCGACTGCTGGGGTTTCGACGCTTACGAGTACGGTTACTCAGGGACTGACGCTATTGGAGGAGAGCATCGGGACCACGAATCCTGCCGAACCCGCGCAATTCGAAGCGATCGAGCCCGCAGACACTTCGGGGAATGGTAAACTTCGCCATGTTTTTTTGAGTTAAAATTTGATTCTCTTTTAATTGTTTTGTAGTTTCAAAACGCATAAAATTCTACAAAATCACAAACTCCAAAAACTACCAGAAAGCACAAACATTTTCCGACTTTTTGTCATTATTTCAACTAATATTTTCCAAAAACCACAAACGTGTTCCCACTTTTTGTAATCTTATCAAGTAATATTTTAATAGTTAAAAAAAACATTTTCCAAAAACTACTTAAAAACTACAAACTCCAAAAATTGTCCCACCTTTTGTAATTGTTTCAAGCAATATTTCGTGGTTTCGAAAAAAAAAAAAAATCGCCCAAAAACTACTCGAAATTCCAAAATCCCTCATCACACCAACTCCGGGAATTTCCCCCAAAAAACTAATTCCAAAAGCCCAAAACAATGCCTCAGATTCGAGCGAAAAAGAGGGCCTCAAAGAGTCCCAATCCCAGACCTCATTCGTCCTCGGCAACCTCATGTCCGGAGTTTCTTCCATCACCAATTTCGTCGAATCGACCAGCACAAAAGTCATTTCCGGAGGTCTCGACACCCTCGAAGTAATCGGCAAAAAAACCATGCAAGTCTTGCAAGAAGGGGACCCAGGTTTGAAGAAAAAACGGGCCTTTTTCTTGAACGAAACGGAAAAACCGAACCTTTCCTTCGTCCTGCGCGACGCCAAGGAAAAAGCCGACACGGAGGAAAAATCCCTGGAGGAAAAGCAGCTCTCCCGAAAAGTGCACTTCGAAAGCCTTTTCGACGATTTTCAGGGCTTGGTTCATTTGGAAGCTCTGGAAATGCTGTCGAAACAAGCGAGCATGAAGATCGAGCAAAAGCTGATAAACGTAGACGGGCAAGATTTGATTTCCATGCAAGAAACTTTGCAGGAAATCAGGGATCTTTGCGATTTGGAGGATGAGGATGAAGAAGAGAAGACGAGTGATAAGGAGCTGAAGGAACGGTTGTCGGAAGCTTGTAAGGATCTCGGGGTTTCCGTCAATTACGATAAGCTGAATGACGTAAGCGAGATCATGGTTTTAAGGAACTATTTTGAATTTTTGTATTTTTTTTTTTCGAATCGGAGACAGGAAAATTTGAGGAATTTACTTGATCAAGTAATTATTGTAGTTTTTTTTCGAAAATTACAAGAAACTACGAATTTTGGTCTTTTTTGTAATTTTTTCGTAATAAAAACCATTCTATAAGAAAAACTACAAAATTTTCAAAATCTTTTTGATTTGAAGAAAGAAATTTTTTTTTTTTAAATTAAACACGAGAAAAGTTCAATAACAATCCATCCAATAGTTATTTTTGTAGTTGTCAATAATTTTGTACATTTCCAAAAAATTGCGTAGTTTTTATTCGAAAGATTGCAAAATTTTTTCTCATTTTGAAATTTTTCCAATAAATTATTTTTAGTAGCATTTGTAGTTTCCAAACAAACAACATTCTACAAAAATTACAAAATTTTCCGAAATTTTTCGCATTTTGTAATTTGTAGGTACATATACAAAAAACTACAACAATTTTTCAAAAATCAAAAACATGAAAAAATCCAACCATTTCCAGTAATTATCCTACTTCTCAACAACTTTCGATACCTCCGAAAATTGTTCTACATTAGTAGTGTTTTTCCAAATAAAAAAAAAACTTGACTCCTTCCAATTAAATAAACAAAGTCTCAATTCCAATTAAAAATGTCTAATTTATAAGGAGTTTTCTCTCCAAAAAAACGCTCTAAAAACTCCCAAAATTCCCCAGGCGCAGCTCGACATCCAATCATTCCTCGCCTCGGAAACCGCCAAATCCACCACCGCGCACCGCCAAATTTTCCAACAAGCCATCTCCGCCCTCGCGCAATTCACAGCCTACTCCGTAGAAAGATTCCACAAAAGCGCGGAACTCCTCCTAGTAAAAGAGCGACGAAGCACGGTAAACGAAGCCGACGCTCTGGTCCAACTCGCTCGAATTCTCTGCAGCCAAATCGGCAACACCGCCAACTCCTTCTGCGACCGACTAAACGAGTTCCAAGACGACAAATCCGCCATCAACTCCAGTATTACGACAATCTTTTTGGAGGTGGGACAAACTCTCCGATGAAAAAACCAAACATTGAGAACTCGGCACATTTTGCGTGTTTCAGGCAGCCAACGCGAGCTCGTACATTCAAGACGCATTTAGATTACTAATCCCGATCTTACAAGTCGGCGCGGTATAAACCAATCGTGAGTTCTTAAAATCTAAAATTAACAAACAAATTAAACTGACTAATGTTTTCCTCTTTTGTTTCCGATCGGAGGTTTCTGCAGTTGAAAACTCAAAGAAATGTCCGCAGTTGGCAGCGGCGCCGTGAGGTTCACCGGAGGGTTGAAGTTCAAGCTCGCCGTCGGAGGTTTCATAGAGTTCGACAGGCTCAAAGTCGTCGCCGAAGGCACGCTCGTCACATTACCCCAAACTACAAAATTAACAACATTCAAACTTTCTATTTATATACGCCACCTTCCCCGCTTAATAATAAACTCCGCGAATCTTTACCCGACGAATTTTGGGGGGTGTAATTAACCTGGGCTTGACCCGTCGACGAGGACAGAAAACTTTTCGTCGCTGAAAAACGAAAAATCGAAATTAATACATTTTCCATTGAAAACCCGGAGCTCGAATTCACCTGCGTCGAGGGGCGCGGGCGCAAACGCAGTTTTCCCCAGGTCCTTCCCCCCGGCTTTCAAATCCTCGAAAACGTTCGAACTGTCTTTCAAAACGTACTTCCGGAAGTTCAAATACTGCTCCTTTTTCTGCTGCACGTTCTGATGCACGCTCTGCAGTTTCCCGGCGAGGGCGACGAAGGACTCGTGGAGCTTGTTCATCGTCATCGTGAGCTCTACAAAAAAGCCTCGTTTTACAATCCAATAATTATAGCTCGTTTACAAACAATCTCGATAATAACCCTGAGGCGTTAAAGTTTTCGGGGTCATCATCGTTTCTATGTGTTTCTCCATGGTTTCGATCTGGGAGCGAAACAACATAAGATCCTGTTCGAAATTCTCCGTGAGTTCCATGAAGAACAAAAGCGGCGCGTTGTTTTCGTATTGCAGCCCCGGAGGCGTGTTATGCGTCCTCTGCGCGATCTCTGCGTTCTGTAAAGCTTTCGCGGTGTCTTGCTTTAATTTATCCGCGAGGGCACGATCTCGTTGCACGGAGCCGGCTAAAGTCGTCAGCAGCTTCATCAGGGACGTCATGTCCTCGGCGCAGCGGTTCAGAGTTCTCGCGGAGCCTCTCGCGATGTCGGAGCTCAGGGTTTTTTGGCTCTTCGCGCAGTCCCTAAATAATACAATAATTAACACGAGTTTCTAAATTACAAATTCGTTCGACGAATCGCTGGTACTTGAAGTTTTCGATGGTCTGCATTAATTCGTTTGGTAGGTGGTTTTCTTTGGCAACGGCGGGGTTGCTGCTGCCTTGGGAAAGGCCTTTGGTTCCAAAGGACACGTCGGTTCCTCCGAGGCCTTTACTCGTGCTCGTCGTCACCGCGGTCGTCGTTGGCTTCGCGGCAAACCCGAAAGGCGGTGCTAAAATTTACAAGTTGTTTCATTACAGAGTTCATTTTTTACAATCAAGGAAGTTATTACGAGCGCTAGTCGTGGTTACGCCGAAAGACGGAGCCGCGATACTCGCGGCGCTGGTCGCTGTCGTTCCGAAAGATAAAGTCGGCATCGACGCGGTGGTTCCAAAGGGAAGGGCTCCGGTTGTAGCTGGGGCAGGAGTCGCGAAAGAGGGGGCACTGGTCGTCGCTGCGAGGAAGCTCGTTCCCGTGTTTACCGGGGTCGCGAACGACAGGCCTGATGGAAAATTACATTCTTAGATTATTCGGAGCTTTTTGAAATACAATGTTTTAGAGAGACAACAATTCTATTGCAAATAACCAGATGGCGTCGTCGTCGGAGCCAGCGAAGAAAATAAACCGGTTCCTGCGGGAGAAGCGCCGAAAGCGGGAGCGCTGGTCGTCGCTGTGAGAAACGATACGTTTCCTGTACTAGCTGGGATCATCCCAAAACTCGGGGCTGGAAAAATTAAATTTTTTTTTAAACTTTTGATTTTTACGAAAAATGTTTTTTTTTTTTCGATATAAATACCGGGTTGAACTGTCGTTGTAGCCGGGGTGGCGAATAGCCCCGTGGAAGGTGGAATGGTTGAAGCGGGGAGTCCGAACCCGGTCGCGGTCGCAGGTCTGAAAATAATTTCGCAAAATGAAGCAATTCGAAAGTGAGGTTAGGATAGTATTTGTGTTTACTTTGCGGCTCCGAAGCCGAAAATCGTGTTCGCGGTTGTCGTCGTTGGAGCGCCAAACGTGGGATTCGACATTTTGGTACTTTTATTGAGTTACAACGCGCTTTTAAATTATAATTTTAGTATAAAAACTGTATACACTTATCATTACTTCCGCGGTTCTTAAAGTTCAATAAAACGGCGGCAGATGGCGCTGTCAGCGCATTATTCGTAATTTTTTTTTTCCCTTTATTCTCGGAAAATAAAAACTGTATTAAAGAATCGGTCATTACTGCATTAAAGAATGGGTAATTTTTTCAATTTACTTGTCACAATTTAAGCTGATCTACGGAGTATAACTTGAGGTAATTTAATGTTAACGTTGGAAAGTTCAAATCGCGCGCGTGTCGCGTAAATTTTCAAGTTTTTTATTTGCTGTGACATGGCGAAAATCACAAGAAAAGAAAATTACGTCATTGCAAGTGCACTTTATTACTTTTAATGTCACTGTAAACACCGCCGGCTTTACAAATACCGCGAGATGCAAAGACGCCATTTTGTGATTTCGCTGTGCTGGAGACTTGTTAGTGTTTATACGACTCTACAATACCAAGTCCCTGTGGCGCAGAGGATAGCGCGTTGGACTTCTAATCCAAAGGTCGTGGGTTCGATCCCCACCAGGGATGCATACGCGGAAACGCAATTTTTTTTTTTTTTTCATCCAATAAACAACCCCAAAGTTATTTTCTCTATTTTTACCTATTTTTTTGTAATTTTGAAAACGCTAATTTTGAATATATTTTTTAAATATCGCGTCAAAATTGTTTTTCGGAATTAAAAAAAAGATGGACGTTTTTTTAAAAATTGTGTTACTTTGTCTCTTTTTTTTTCAATCACAGTTTTTCGTATTTTTCGCAGTTTCCCGCGTTTTTCCTCGTATAATAATGGATTCTTCGAAACTAAAAAAAAACCCGGGTAACAATGAACAAAGTCTCCATTTTTATTAGCAATAAAGCGGCGAATCCGTAAAAAGAGAAACATCTTTTCTCAGGACAAGAAAGACGCGGTTAAACCGCGAAATTACAGGCTTCGCAAATTTCCCGCGCCGTTCCAGTGGCTTCATAACTCGGGCACGCGGACAGAAAGTCACTTTGTGTGTCGTGGAACAATAATTCCTCGACACAATTGTGTCCATTATTCATTATTACAATCCAGGAGTAATTCCTGCTATTCGAATTGCAAAAACGACCGTTTCGTTCGTCTCGCCAAATAATTGCATATTTAACCGAAAAAAAAGTTTTTTTGCATTTCTTTGAAGCGTAAAAATCAAACGCAAAATGTTTCTGTAATTTTTTCGATTTTCTGTTAAAACCGGGAAATTTGAAAAAAATTAGTTTGTAGTTTTTCTGTAATTTGTAACGGATTTTTTCACTTGTATAAAATAAAAATTACAATCGAAACGACAAAAGTCAATGAAACGCGAAAGTGGCATTTTCCGTGTCATTCCGCATCTTCCGATCCAAAATGCCAAACTTATCAACGGAAGTAAAATGAAATGGCGTCATCACGATCGCCAAATCCAATTTTCGTCCTTTAATTTCATACATCACGTCCCAAGATCGCCAAACCAGATTCCAAAGAAAAGAGTAGCCAAAGTTTTTCGTACACCTCGACTCTTTCAATTGCGAAGGATCGTCTTTTTCGCACTCGTAATGTTTCGGTTCTCCGCGATGGTTAATGATGTAGATAAAATCGCTTTGATTGTGAGCCGCGAGAGCGAAATACAGAATCAATCTCCCGTTTTCTTCGCATGCTACCGATTCCGGACACTCGGAACTTGAAAAAAAGGAACCACCCGTAAATGTGGAAAAAAAGTGTAAATTGATGTTACAATTCACTTTTCAATTACCGGGAAAAACAATGTACTCACGCGTACGCCCAGAGTCCAATTTTGTACTGCAAATCACTCCAAAACGAGAACTGCTGGACCTGGTGCATTTCCAAGGCCAAAAAAGTCCCATTTCTGCTGGCATTAAGCGCCATTTCGTCGTCCCTTTCATTCCGGAAATGAATCACGCCTTCGAACACTTCCGGCCATGACAAATTCCTAAAAAAAAACAAAAAGAACAACGAAAAGAAAGAACCGAGTCGGGGAAAAATCGGAAAAATCGGAAAGATTAAATTACAATATTTGTTTATTCAAGTACGCTTCGTAAATGAAAATTTCGGATTCGGTGGGTTTCGGTTGCACGCTTTCCCCTGATTTTTCGACGGATCCACTCATCCAGGGGGTGACGCTTAAAATGGGCTTTTCGTACTCCATTGGCGGTGCTGTTCCGAAGCCGCCATCCGGCCTTTTCGTAGGGTCATCTTGTATTTCTTCTTTTGGTTCCACGAATGAAACGAGCAATGACCCAGTGGTAAATAGGAGGAAGAAAGCGAGCTGAAAACGTCGGCATTGTTTCCAAAAATTGACTATGATTTTAACGAGTTTCCGGAGCGAAGTAATCGAGAAACGCGCGGTCTATTCGAAAACGACAAAATTCGTAACATACCAAAAAAATCATCCACATCGATCCTCCCGGATATTTTCTCACGCTCAAATGCCCAATATTATACGAAGGAATTCTCATATACATCGTAAATTTAATTGCAAATATCAAAAAGATAAAAAAATTACATCGTTAACGACGTTTCGAAAATAGGTTAAAAACAAAAATCCATTGATTACGAAAGTTATGAATGAATATTTTTAATAATTAATTATTAATCAGCAAGCGACCAAACCGACGAGAAAGCGCGGTAAAACAGCGTAACTCGATCTCAAATTCGAGTTTACGAAATGATACGGTTGCTCCGGAAAAGGCGAAAGCGGAACGTGTTATCAGGGTGTATCAAGACGATTATTGGCAGTGACGAAATTAATACTCGGTGACGCAGTTTTGAGCGAAAAAAGTCGCATGATCGTGCGATTACGGCTTGTTCTGTGTCTCAAGGCGCTTTTTGCTGTTCACTTTGGATGAAGGCCAGTTCGCTCTTTTGCTCCTAGACCGCTTGGCGTCTTGTTGAAGCAAACCAGTACAGGCTAATTTGTTCGTGCTTATCGAGGCAAACTTCATTTTTGCGCCGATTTCAAGAGAAAAATTGGAAAATTCGGGGAAAAATTGATTCAACTTTGTTAATTTTCTTTCATGTTTTTTTGTTGTGTTTTTCTGGGAAAAACCGGAAAATTCCCCCAAAAAACCAGGAAAAACAATTCGTTTGTAGTTTTTTCTGCAATGAACAACATTTTATATAAAGAAGAAAATTGTGACAAATGTAATTTTCATCTTTTATTTTTTTCGAATTTGTATGAAATTTGCCTTCGTCAGGCGAGCGAACCAGGCGATTTTGCCGAGGCAAGTAAAATTGTTGATTATTTCTCGTTAATTGGCATTGCTTTTTTACCGAATGGTCTTGTCATTCGTCCAAGCTCCATCGCCTCGACTCGCGCGCGTAACGATGATGATAGAGCTTGTGCAATTCCATCCGCATAATTTTCGCCATCTTATTCGAATAAACGAACCTTCTTTCTATAAATAGCGTCCACGAATAGCGCATTTCTCTTCCGCTCTTTCGAATTAAATACCTGCATTCGCGTGTTCATTAAACGCGTAGAAATGCGGACGTTATATAACCATTATTGTATACAACGTAACAATCGTAAAAACTCGGGGAATCGCAGAAAGAACACACACTTTGAATCATCCGTATCGATTTATTCGATTTCTCTCGTTTTTTTCATGTTTTCAGGCTCTTGTTTTTAACTTTTCCGAAAAATTATCTTTGTTTCGACGTTTTAAAATTACCGCAAGAGTTAAAATAAACTCGAGTTCCCCCGAGCGTTTCAAGATGAATAAACAATGAAGGATCGTAAAAAATGATTAATAATTAATGAACGAACGAACTTGAACGATCGAGTATGCCATTGTTCAAGGTCGTTGGAACGTGGGTGATTTTTTAATCGCGCGAGCTGCCCTTATACGCGCCAACTCATCCATTTTCATGAAGAACGTTGCGAAATTGCCGCGATGTGTGGCGAGCACTCGAATCTTCGAAAAAAGCGGGAAAACGGACATTTTCCGACCCGTTCAATTACCCACGAACGACTCGATCGAAAGTGCCTTGCTTCATCGGTACATAAACTCGACTTAAACCGAGTGACGCAACATTTGAAGTATAGCTGTTCCGAATAGTAATGAAATCTCGAGTCCCAACTATCGATTCCATAAATCTCAAAGGTATATCACGTGTTCCAGCCCACGTCCCAATGAAACAATCGATTGCTCACGTTTTACGATTTTCGATTATTATTACGCGATACGATTCTTCCGAATGAAAAAAAAACTTGCGCAATTATTGTTGAGGATTGAAATCGGCGCCCCGAACCAGAAAGCGACATAGCGAGAACTTTTATACCGAAACGTTCCCCGCAACGACAAATAAAAACTTTAATCTCTTTTTCGTAATTCATATAGTCTTTTTATCGAATTATGTCGGACTTCCTAGTGCCTCCATTATCAAACAGAAATACTACACTGGATTTACTTATGACTTCCGAGGTAAAGTTTGGGAATAATTTGCCCATATCGAGGTTGCCTGTGTATCGAGTGTAATTTCCAATACAGAGAAAATGGAAATAAAGGCAAAAAAAGAAAAGAAAAAGAACGCCACAATATGTATGAAGTAGCGCGAAAAGTGACGCAGATGTGTCTCAAATATTGGCCATGTGTCAATTAATTGACACTAATAAAGTCGTCACTTGAGTAAACATGTGCAGTCGAAGAAATCGCGCAAGACGTATTCCGGTGCTATCGTTCAAATCGCTTTATCCGAGATGCGACGAGGGTATGATTTACGACCCTAATTGACACGTGCGCGCAGCCGCGTTTCTACTCGTACTTGACATTATCGATACCGTTTCCAACTTTCTCCGTTGATATTCCATCCGCAAACGATTTCCTGCTCGGGAAAACCGGAAGAGGGATTTGAAAAAAAGAAACATGCCGGAACGATAAACACGCTTGCGAAATTTCGGTTGATTTTTATTTGCGAATATGACAGCGGTTGTTATTCATGAAGCAAAGTTTAATAAATGAGCGTTATATTGAAAGGAAATAGCGTAGCTCGGGCAAAAATATCGTGCGTAGGAGCGTCTTTGTGAGGAATATGTTGCAAGGATTTGCAAGGGTATATCAAAGTTACGAAACTGCAACGCTATTGTCTCTATCGTCTCTATATCTCGTTACCGAGCCGAGCCTTTCGCTTGACCTTTTTCGCTTCAGCCGAGGAATTGAGAAAAACCGCTTCTAACCAGGCAGCATCAGGCTTCGATGGATTCTCTTTTTCTTCACTTTTTTTCCATCTATTTCGATTACCGCGATTTATGTTCTCTTCGATGTTACATCATTGTTATCAAGGCCCCAAAAAACATTGCCAAAAAGAAGTACGAAAACACAGGCACCGAAACTCGAAATAATAAAAATACAATAATTCACGTCAACATTTTTATGCTGGCCGTTTACATGAGCAAATCTCTGCAAAATGCAGCATTCAAACTGAAATTCACGATTGTTTTTTACCATATAAAAGTGTATTTAAATTGCAAAGTTTCGCTGATTCGCGAGTCATCATTTCGACGGAATTATTACGCCGCGAACGTTACGAAAACAAACATTGACTTGAGAAAAATACTCACAATCACGTGCAATTATTAATTGCAAAAACACATCTTTACATCATTTTTCACTCCATTCATTTGAAATTGGCGCCAAATTCAAACATCGTTCGAGCGGGTAGGATTTCTTGCGAGCCGTTTCGTGTCGCTCGGTTTAGGTCACTGGTTACGTTCCGAGTGGCGCGCTCCGATATTCAGGTTGAAGCGCGTTCGAATCCCAGCGGCGGTGTGGCCGATCTCGTTTTTTTCTGTAATCGACTTCCCCAGTCCTTGTGTTCCTGACATGCGAATACCACCAGCATGGATAGGGTCAAACAGGACTTAAATCAACCACCGAAAACCTAGCCAGTATTTCAGCCAATCAGTGGCTCAAAAATACCGGATATTTCGGGTACAAAAATTTTTTCCACCGATTCATTCAAAACTTCTGGTTTGCATAAAATATCAAGTTCTGAATTTTTAGACGCGTTCATCTACAGCTATCGATATTCCGTGAGGAGAAGAATCGATTTCAACAAACAAAAGGAACGGTAGCTAAAAATAAAAAGCTCTGTGCAATCGATATAGCAGTGCATTGCACGAAGCTTTAATTCTATTTAAAAAATCGGATAAGAACAGACGACAAAGCGGCTCACGCGTAGTTCGAGTGCGCGGTGACGTCATCATCGTTATACATCGACAGAAGCGATACTAATGCTGTTAAATTACATTTATGACTTGTTATCGAACTTCTCGTGGGGTCCAATTTACGGAGTCAAACGAGTTCATGGTTTTTAAAATGTTTTCCCGGAGTGAAATTTCGCTGTGAGAAATTCGCGAAACAACGGATGTTGATGAAAAAAGCTCTAGGGATTGAATAATAGTTGGCGATGTAGGACTTCCGGTCTTGTTAATTATTGGAACAATTAGATCTATGCGATAACTACGCTCGATCTTCCATGTAATTAGTTATTCAAAGTAAGCCCAGTTTCTGCGGAATCTTGATTCATTATCAACGCCGTGCCGGTTTTTAATTAAGAATGTTCTAAAATTCGATTATTATGTACATGGTTTGCCATTTATCGTGCTCGATGTTCATTTCCTTTGTTTTATGTCCGCGGAAAGCGATATCAGTTGGTACACATAAAGGTAAGTCACTGCACTCCGCACGCCGCGGAGAAAAAACTTGTATATACATAACTATAACACTATATTATAACTAGTGTGAAAAAGGAATTTCTTCGTCGATCGGGAATAGCCCACTTTGCACACGCTCTATACAGGCATTTTACAAGTTTTTTCCAACGATTTTTTAATCAATTTGGAAGTTATTAAATATTAATTCTTGCAAGAGAAGTCGGAAAAGTCGGAAGAGCAGGAGTATTTTTTCCGAAGAATGAGTCTAATTATGCGCAATTACGTTTCATTGTTTCGAGCTTTCTCTCGCGCACTCGCAGAATTGTTCCGTTCCTTGCATCCATTTACATGTGATGCAAATTTGTGAAATAGTTGTTAGCCTTATTCGAATGTTTGGAGAGTTTCCGTGTCGGAAACTGCAGTGTGTGAAATTGGCATTTCATCTCGCGAAGATATCAATCTAATTTCGCATTGACGTCACGTTGATTAATTAAAGCATTGTCACGAAACAAATTAAACACGGCTTTTTATTGCACTGTTTTTCCTTCGGGAATGCCGTTTCGTGACTATCTGTAAATGAAGATTAATCATTCTTCATGTGCATCAAGGACTCGAAATTTACGCGTATCTTTGAATTGTTCCTCGAGTTCTATAAATAATTATGCGCCGAGTTCGGATCGGAAGAAAATCGACTGAAATCGGGAAAAAATGCAGCTCCTCTTAATAAAGCTTTACAACGATTGAACAAGTTCTATGCATCGCCATAGCAGAACGTAGTGACGCGTATCGTATATATCTCAAATACCGGTTGCTCCGATAAAACGTAGTCGTCCGACGAGCTTTATGCATTCGCGACATCGTAAATCGCTTCGTTTCACGATTCAATATCTACAATGTTGATATCGTCGTGAATTTTATTAATGACGCGATTGTCTTGGAAACGGCGCGAAACCACGAGCTCCATCACATTATTCAAGTTCCACTTTTATTTCTCAACTTAATATTAATAGAAATTGCGATTCAATAATAATAGTTCTGACGTTCGATAAGCTGGCGCGAGATCACGGAATGAGATCCGATATCACTCGCATTTAGATATAAAAAACGTTATGTCAGCAGACGTTGAAAGTTGATTGAAAGATTCAAAGAACAAACAATATTAATCAACTTGATTCCAGTAATTTTGCTGAAAAAGGAATTATCGTTTGATAAATAGAGACGGGATTATGTCATAGAAAATGAACGAGCACTTATTGTTATCGTTTTACGTATATTTTCATATAACAAGTCATTATATTACAGCATAAATGTGTGCGCACGCTCCGACAATAATTATTCTTGATGCGCAATCCGCAATTAACACATTTATACCCTCTGAAATGTTTCGAGAAACGTAGAAAATTAAGCTACGACATATTAACGCGAAAACAGAATTAATTCAGTCGAATCTTCAATTTTTTAAGCGACAAAACGAAAGTTGAAATGTCTTTTGTTCTTGCAGCGCCGTTTATTGAACGCGTCGCAGTCAATTCGGTTTCCAGCTAACAATAGATGAATCATATTCCGTAGGAGGGGAGTGTATGAAAACCGACAATTACAATAATTAAGTTATTATATCACAGACAGTTTTAATGCTAGATACGAGTAAAACGTGAAAAAGTTACATGACTTTTGCAACGACAAAATTATCGCAAAGATATAAATCTAACCGATGACAATAATTTCGATATCATAGGGAAGAGTGGGGAGTTGTAATACATTCGATTTTTTACATTTCTCAACCCGAGTTCGCGCGCATCTTCCATGCAGTTTTGTGTTGTGCCAAATAGTAGTAGTTTTCGCCAATTTACAGGGTTATAATCTTAATTTTCATTTTTTACAACTTTAATAGAGAATAATCATCAAAAAGATAGATTTTTACGATAAAATTGTGTTCAACCGTTATGAATTTGAACAAACTACTCGAGCCAAAAGATGTTCAAAATATGGATTTTTATGGTAGTTCTCCCCGCACTCTCCCCTACATGATTTCATATCGCAAAGTTGTGCAAAGTCGAAAAAAAGTACAAAGTAATGATAAATTAACGGGCAGTACGAAAACAAGTACCAATAATGATAAAAATTCGAGGAATGTTCCAATTTGCGCGATTTAAAAAGGAAAAAAATCCGATGGGGTGAACGATCGTTCGAGGCGCTCGTGTTCGAGGGAGGGTAAAAGTCTTTAGTTGCCAAGCAAGGTTTAACGGTGCTCGGATGCAAGGAAGATGATCCCGCGCTCGATCCTAACGCCGGGAGCGCCGCGATTGGTCACAGCTGGTAAACAGGATCAATGCGGGGCACACACAGCTGCTCCTTTCGGAATCCAACCCCGGAATCCAAGAAATCGGGACGTTCGCTATTTTGTATATTCATACCAAAACCAAACATCACGAAAAGATTGGACAGCGCGAAAAAGGTCACACTTATTCGCACACAGTTCTCTTTTCAAGGGCGCGGTTTCTTTCCGAAACCTTCCCAAAGGATTCCTTATAGTTCGGCTTTCGGCCGAGTCCCGGAAAGTCGAAAGTTTAAATGTCTTCTTCCTCCACGATCGGCAGACTGCTCTGATGAATGAGAGGACTGGAACGAGCGGTGAACGCCAGGATCCAAAAGTCGAGTTCTTTCTTGGTTTCGATGACGAAGGTCAAGGCTATCGGGGAATCGCAACCCTTCTGCCTGACGATGAATCCATCATCGGCCGCGTGTCTCTCGATGATAGTGTTTCTCAAATTCAGCACACCGAGAGGTCTGCAGACCTTTTTCTGCGGGTAAATCACGGCGAAATGTTCCGCGATGGTTCTGTAGACCTTCACTTGAACACCCTGCCGATGTCCCGTGGGACCTACCAAGGTCATGTATCCGCTCATGTTCTCGGTGTTCCAGCAGGAATCCACATTGGAATCCTGGAGGCTGGACTCGTCGAATTGCAGGAAATTCGTGTGCATCGCTACGTCGGCCGGCATTATATAGAGAAGGAGCTGGCGATTACTTCACTTCGCGAGGCGCGCGCGCGCGCAATGTACCGTGCAGCAGGAGATGTTGGCTAATCTCGGATCGACTTTGAACTAGCCGTAACCGAGTCGTGTACTACCGAGTCGTTGCACACTGTTGCACACGGTCAACTGTTTGAGAAACTTTCACCGAGGGATACTTATACAAAAGTGGGGACGCATGCGCGCTTGAGAACTGGGAGACGGTGTGTTTTCCGAGCTGCATGTTGCGATGGCCCACGATGGCCCGACCAGCCCGACCAGCCCGACAAACCGTAACGGATGACATGCATCCGTTGCGCGTGCATGCTATGCGCTTTTCTGCATCGGGGACGATGTTCCAGGAATACAGCTTTTTATTCCAAAGCTTCTTCAACGCTTTTATATCGATACTAAACATGGTATTCCAGGATTTCGCGCGTGGAAAAGGTGCTTTTTTTCAACGGCCGCGGAATCAATAATCGAAAGTTTCTAAACAACTTCATTTTCATTGACTTTCTTCCAACGAAATGCTTCCTATCTTTATATTCAGGGAAGCCCGTAGCTCTGGCGATTCGCCAACTTTCTCGATCCTTAATTAGTTTCTGGAACACACTTTTCAAATTTAGCGAACTGTGTAGCGGACATTTGGCTATATGTCCTTCGTCACTCTGCTTCTTCGTAGTAAATCACGCTCGCGCGGGAAATCGACTTCGAACTCGAATCTGATAAGGACAAAGTTTTATCGTATTTCGCATTTTTGCCAGCGAAAAACTAATTACTGACAAAAATAAATACACGTGTTTGATATGAACAATGTTCCGGTTAAAATCCAGTTACGTAAACGGTAATTAAATTTATTATGCAACATTGTCATTGACGTTGATGCTGCTCATGCCAGCGCGTAATATGTATCTCTCGTCGGTTGCCATTTTTTGCAGGAAACGAAATGAGGGATGGGGACAAATTACACGTGACGATATAATAATTTTCCGGGGAAGCTTGCTTCATAAATTGCGCGCCTCTAGGGCCTTTCTTTTTGTTGGTAACTTTTATAACCCTTTTTGACACTTTGTTCGTAAATATATTTTTTTTTTTTTTTTAAAAGTAGTGGGTCACTACAAAATATTATAAAATGAAGAACACGATACGAAAATTGATATGATCGTATAATCATGAGATAGAGAATTCGCCTCGGATTAATAAATAACATTATTTGTGTTTATAGATCACGAACCTTGAATCGGAAACACATATATAATTTTCTTCGACTGATAAAGCATCGAGAAAATTGATTTCTGATAAGCAATTTCGCGTGGAATGACTCCATTTTTGAAATAAAAAATGGCCGATTGGTTTCGAATTTCGCGAATTGCCAAGTTTTTCAAAGTTCTCGGAAATCATTGTACCGCGTACAACTATTATTAAACCTGGAGCGCGAAAACGAAAACTTTGGCAAAGTCCCAAAAAACCTTGCACGTTGCGTTGATTCTTTGTGACATCAACGCAATGAATGCCCTTTATGTATTCTATTTTACTACGTCGTTTACTCGGAACTCGTGAAATGAATTTCCAAATTTATTTCTTTGGAATTGAAAGGAAGACGTAATTTTTTGTACAATACGATTTACAATGAATGCGTGGATCATGAACGAAATAAGACAATTTTTTGTTGCAAAAACAGCCTGTATATATTATGCATCTATGAGAATTACGAGAACTCGAAACTTCGGCAGAAGCTAGATTTTCTTCGTACTTGGACTAGGTATGATTCTCCTAGAGCAGATGGGTACAACTGGGTACAGCAAACCCTCCAGGGCTTCGATCGTCCTCGACCAATAGCCCTCAAGTTTACTGGAATTGACTTTTGAAAAAGAAAAAAAAATTAGTAGTGGAACTTTCACTCGACTATCCGATGGGAAAGTCATGTCTTCCAAATACTTGTTCGGAGCAGCATAATTTTCGTCCTTGTCTCAGAACTATAACGTGATCTGAAACAAGCCCACGTTTAATAAAAATGTAATGAAACCAAATTTGCGATAATGAAAAACGTCAACTAACCAATGACCTTTATGCAGTTTGACAAGACGTACGTAAACATTTCTCACACGTTTCGTAAATCCTGCGAATCGTGGAAATCGTGTCCTGGATGTTCAACTCGTACTTTTTATAAGGTCAATAACTTCCTCGTCACTCATCGCTGAGCGGAATACGCTGGGCCAAACAGTTTCTTTGAATTTATCAAATTTTTCGTCATCGAATAAGGATATTTCTTCGACGTCATCGTAATCTGAAATGCGATTTTATCGTAATATATCGGAGCAAGTAAACAATGAAAATGAGATCGCGTGGTAATTGCATTTGTGTCGTTTTACCTTTTTTGTTAGTATTTTTATTTTCGGCGATCGAGGAGTGCTTCTGTGATGAATTATTCTTCCGCATATGAGGGGCGCGTGTCGTCAAACTCGTGTAATTTCGGAGAATGGACCAAGTTTTTATGCCACACCTTAGCAACGATTTATCCATTATTTCTCTTGTGATCCCGGTGGAAAGACTCGGAGGCATGATCTATTTCATCTCTCGGTTGCATCCACGTTTGTTTATCAATACCCACGTTTTCGATCTTATGGTGCATTTACATGATGGCGAATTCAAAAACTGCGGTGTGTGTCAAACTTGATCCGACCCAAAAATCAGCAAATTGTCTTATATGCTAGTTATTAATTTATATAAAACCGCAAAATTCAGTTAAACATATATTTTGTCGTGAATAATTGAAAGATCACTTTGCTTTAATATTGGTTAGATTACTTATACGCGCGAGTCGCCATGTAAATGCAGCATTAAGAACATGCGCAGGAGCGACTCGGCAGGAACACGGAGAAGATAAAAATGGCGGTCGCGAAACATATGACTAAGGATGGCGGGCTGTCGCGGTGCTCTCGCGTTTGGTGCGTCGTGATGCCACGTCGGCATTAAACCTCGCGCGCTATCTCCGGGAAGCCTAGAAATCGAGAGGAAGGCGAAGATCGGACCGAAGAGCCATGTCTACGCGCAGAGAATGGGCTCGATCGCTTCGGTGCTGCAGTGGCATTGCTCGGAGTGCTCTCTGATAAATCCGACGGAGAGCGCGCGATGCGCCAAGTGCGGCTTATCCCGGATTCTCAGCGATGAAAAGGCGCGCCTTAGCCGAGAAACCCTGACGGAAAACCCGAGGGAACGCTGCCGCGTCGCCGCGTCTTCCTCGGGGTCATCTAGTCCCCCGACGCCGCCGCCGCGTAACCGACACTCCAAAAACCCCGACCCCAGCTCCAAAAAGGACGACCTTCTCCTCGTCCTCGGGTAATTTCCCCTTTTCCCTCTATTTCACAGAAATGTTTTTCTCGCCAATAGATCGAGAATCAATAACGAGTTTTGTTTTGGTTCCTTCGACCATACATCGAGGACCAATCGCGCGTTTCCTTTCAATTCAGCCAATGAAACGCTTTAATACATAAAAATACATCGAGAAAACTAAAGCGATTCTTTTTTTTAGGCACGATTCGCAGTTCGACAGTTCGAGGAAACGTCAGAGAAATGGATCCTGGAGCGGACGAGGCTGCGATCGACGAGCCTTCGAGCGTTCGCCTTCACTGCCGAATTTAATAACCCGCTGGACCTGTATTCGCTGTTTACTAGAAAACAGTTGTTCGGCGGCTCCGATTTGCACGGCTTGCGGAGCGAGTGCCTCGATTTCGCAAGCCCGAGCCGGCCAGGTCGGAGTCCGTAGGTGCAAGCGACTCGGCGCAGGCGCATCGAAATCCAATAGTCTAAAGCATGAAACCAAAGTCGATTGGGTCACCCAGGTGACCACGGGATTGGTCACCAGAATCCTGGATACCAGCACCGACACCGTCACCATTTCTCGGGAATCCGATAAAATTACATCTAGAGGTAGAAATGTGACGATCAATCGACGATCAATTGCTGTACGAAAATCATTAAAAATTATACTCGTTGCCGCCCCCCAGGTATGGCGCAATTAACCGGAATATCTCGCAGCGAGCGCGCCCGTTCCAACCGCGAAGACTGGACACTGCCTCCCGTAGAATCCCTGAATCTCTCGCCAGTTTCTTACGCGGAAAACATAGATTCCTCTGAAAGATCCCCGAAACGTCACAGCCCTTCGATGTACGAGCGCGTAAAGTCCAAAGTCAGTCGATCCCTGTCGAACGGATCGGTCGTGCAAAAAATGTCGGATCGCGCGCTGCCCCGGCCGACGAGTCTCGTGGTCTCCGAAGCCCGACAAAACGACGTCACCTGGAGCTGCGACAATTGCACCCTCGACAACATTCCAGGCTTGGAACAATGCGAAGCATGCGACGTATCGCGAAGTCCGGCTCCTTGCAGCGGCGTTGTTATCTCCGTTCCAGCCTGGGAACCCAAAGCGCTTTCTTCCGCGGGACCGTTATCTTACAGACGGTCCTATTCGGAGGTTGAATCCGTGGCGAACGTCGTTCAAAGGAAAGCCAACCGAAGGAGTTTGAACGACGAGGAACCGCCGGCCGTGCCCCCGCATTCCGCGGGTTTCAATTCTAAACCAAAATATTCGTACATAGGTGAAAATCTGGTTGGGAAGGTGGGGAGATTTCGAGTACACCGACGCGAATCGCTTTTTGTTTTTAGGTATTACGGATCCAGATGTGCCACCGCCGTTACCAAAGAAGCAGCAGAGCAGCAAATCCGGCTCGACGGTTTCGAGGACGCGCGGCGAGTCCACGAGCCCCGTGAACGAGAGCGAGCTCAGTCCTTTGAAAAGGATGTGGACATGCCGGCAATGTTCTTACGCGTACAATCCGCTGTGGTCCGGCGGGTGCGACATTTGCGGCTCTTCGCAGTCGCCCCCGTCTCTGACCCAGCCTAGTTTGATAACCGTTACGAAAGATAGTGCAAATTATCGGACTCGCGTACATTCTCCGATAGTAGTTTCTAAGGATAGCGTTAGGTACGTACCCCGGAAGATGGCGAGCTTGGCGCAGGCAGAAGTGGACTCGGAGCAGCTGGAACCTCTGCCCAGTTGGACCTGCAGGAAGTGCACGTTGTTGAACGCGGCGACGCGGGCTACGTGCGACGCCTGCGGAGGTTCCAAACTCCGGAGCATCGCTCACTTGGATGACCCGACTTTGCGCAAAGGGGAATGCTGGATTTGTCCTTCGTGCACTTTGAGGAATCCTCTGACCTCGATTAATTGTAACGCTTGTAAAACTTTGGCGGATTTTTCCGAGTCGCCCAGGACTTGCGGTCAGAGAATGCCGAGTCTGAGGTCGCCGTGTCCCGCGTCTTTGCAGCCGAAGGTCGTTACGCCGAGGCATAGAAATTCGGTGAAGAGGAATAATTCGAATCTGGCTGATAATAAGAGATACTCGAAGAGGGATTCGACGAATCTTCAGGTGGGCAAAAAGTTTCCATCCCTGGTGGGGATCGCGAACCCACGACCTTTGGATTACAAGTCCAACGCGCTATCCTCTGCGCCACGGGGACTCGTTGATGAGACGATTCTTTGTTTTAGTGGCAGTGCAAGTTGTGCACGTTCGAGAACAAAAGCGGCACGGGAACCTGCGAGATGTGCCAAAGCTCGAAAAGCCTGTCCCAGGTGGTGGAGCGGCCGAGATTCGCGGAACCCAGCAGCACGACTTTGAGGATACAGCGGCAGGAAAGCGTGGTCATGGAAAATTTGCGGCAACTCGAGGAGCGAGAAGCTCTGGAAAAATGGGAAAGAATAGTCCGCTACTGCAAGGAGGTGCGCGCGCGCGAAACGCACGATTTTTCCGTCTGAGAGTTTTTAAAATTTGTTAATGTTTCGTCAGACGAACGAGCCCTTCGTGGACGACTCTTTTCCGCCGGCTCCAAAGTCCTTGTATTATAACCCGAGCGAAACGAAAGACAATCATATGGTGCAATGGAGAAGGCCTCATCAGATAAACGTGGACTCGAGCACGGACTCGAAATTACCCTGGGCCGTTTTCAGGACGCCCTTGCCTTCGGATATTTCCCAGGGCGTTCTAGGGAATTGCTGGTTACTTTCGGCGTTGGCCGTTTTGGCGGAGAGCGACGAGCTCGTGAGGAGAGTGCTCGTGATGAAGGAAACTTGTCCGGAAGGGGCGTATCAAGTGAGGCTGTGCAAAGATGGAAAGTGGACCACCGTTCTCGTGGACGATCTGCTTCCGTGTGATAAGAGAGGTCACCTCGTGTATTCTCAGGTAATCGAGGAGGGAACGAAGCAGAGGAGGGAACGGGGGGGAGCTTCAAGGGCGATTTTTGTTTCAGGCAAAGAGAAAACAACTGTGGGTTCCGCTGATCGAAAAAGCCGTGGCGAAAATTCATGGGTGCTACGAGGCTTTGGTGTCCGGTCGGGCGATAGAAGGGTTAGCGACCTTGACCGGGGCTCCTTGCGAGAGCGTACCTTTGCAACCTTCGGCGCTGCCGAGCGAAGATGAATTGGATAAAGATTTGATTTGGGCCCAGCTTTTGTCCTCCAGGCAAGCCATGTTTTTAATGGGGGCCAGCTGCGGCGGTGGGAATATGAAGGTCGACGAGGAAGAGTATCAACGGAAGGGTTTGAGACCGAGGTAATGAAAAATTTGATTTGAAAACGATGCCTAATTTTTTAATGGACCGATTGTTTTCCTTCCAGGCACGCGTATTCCGTTCTGGACGTGCGAGATGTCCAGGTAAATTGGACATTGCGGAATTGGAACCTTTCGGAATCAAGTTTTTACGTGGAATCGTTGTTTTTCAGGGCATAAGATTACTCCGGCTTCGGAATCCTTGGGGACATTACAGTTGGAAAGGCGATTGGTCGGACGATAGTCCTATTTGGACCCCGCAACTCCGGGAAATGCTGATGCCGCACGGAGCGTCGGACGGAGTATTTTGGATATCTTTCGACGACGTTTTGAAGTACTTCGATTGTATCGATATTTGTAAAACTAGGGTGGGCTGGAGCGAGGTCCGATTACGAGGAACGCTGCCGCCGCTTTCGTCCCTTCGACACCTTTCCTGTGTTCTTTTGACGGTTCTCGAACCCACGGAAACGGAGTTCACTTTGTTCCAGGAAGGTCAAAGGTTAACTTCTCGAATGATTTGTTTGAGGCTGCTTTGGCGAGTCGAGATTAAAACCTTGGGATTGCATTTCAGGAACTCGGAGAAGTCGCAGCGCTCGCAGCTGGATTTATGCGTCGTCGTGTTTCGCACTCGATCGCCGGCCGCGCCGGAAGTCGGTCGCTTAGTGGAGCACAGTAAACGCCAAGTCCGGGGATTCGTCGGTTGCCATAAAATGCTGGAACGCGATCTGTACATCGTCGTTTGTCTCGCTTTTAATCACTGGCATACGGGCATGGAAGACACGTCGAGTTACCCGGAATACGTGCTCGCTATTCACAGCTCGAAGCGACTCCTCGTCGAGCAGATTTCTCCACCGGCTTTTGTTCTCGCCGATGCGATTATTAGTTTGACTCTGGCGAAAGGACAGCGACACGAAGTACGATTGTTGGCTTTTATCGTGCTTGCCGGAGGATTGTAAAGTGGGTTTTTTTTTTTTTCATTTTTAGGGCAGGGAAGGCATGACGGCGTATTATTTGACCAAGGGCTGGGCTGGATTAGTCGTCATGGTCGAGAATCGTCACGTCAATAAATGGATTCATGTGAAATGCGACTGCCATGAAAGTTATAACGTCGTTTCCACGAGGGGACAACTCAGAACTGCCGATAGTGTTCCCCCGCTTCACAGGTTGAGAATTGTTTTCTTCGAGTCGATTGGGATTTTTGGAATTATGTTTTAATGGAAATGCTGGTTTTTGTCGGTTTGTTTGTTTTGCAGACAAGTGATCATAGTTTTAACGCAGTTGGAGGGCAGCGGAGGATTTTCTATAGCGCATCGTTTAACGCACAGGCTGGCGAACAGCGGGAATTTGCATGATTGGGGACCTCCGGACACGCAGCATTGTCCTCCGATCGATACGCAGGTCGAAGGGCTCCACAGTCCGCGTTTGATAACGTAAAAGATATAGGGGAGGGAAGAATGGGAAAGATGGAAACCAAAGCAACGAGGCATGTATGTTTTTCGCGAGGGAGCGAGCAGAACATATTTTCTCAACGTGTAACATTTAAGGGGGAGCAAAAAAAGACATGTCAAATGTACAATATATATTTCGGGATCTTTCGGAATTGACGGGGGGATTTAAGTTCGTTTTTGGAGGAAAAAATCTTGTACGTTTGATTGAAATGATTATTCTTGTATTATATGATAGTAGTCATGGGAATGTGTGAAGCCAAGTCTTGCGTAATTGTTGCAGCTTTTGCGAACTAGTCAAAATTGCTTTGTATATTTTGTATATAACTTTTCGCTTTTTTTGGGCCGCAATTTTCATGATTTCGAGACGATTTTATGGATTCGGAGAGTTCGTTTATCGGCTAATTCCGTATTTACGATTCTTTGCGATACATCGAAGACAATTGAGTGCACTGCCGCAAGCTCACTACTACGGCATCATGGCGTCGGGAGCGCTGTAATTCGTTCCCGGAGTCACGTGTCGTATCTCTCCGAATCGGCGCGCGTGTGTAATTGAGTAGTCGTTGTGACACGGAAAAACGTTTTGTATTTAGCCGGCGGCAGTAGATTCAGAATTCGGTGGCCTTCGTTTTTTAAACAAAAAGTTCTATATTCTATATAAATAAACAGCGGAAAAATTGATTCATCCGACCATTCGTGCCACATTCGACTCGACATAGAAAGCATTTTTAATAAATATAAGAATTCGCGAAATACATCGCGAGGCCATTTACAATCCTATATTTTTACCGCTGCCAATCATGACATCTTTTTAACCATGACATTTCTTCATTCCTCGAGCGTAATTAGACTAGTAGCGTAAAGCGGGGAATATGGGCCGAAAAACTTGATCGGCTTATTTTGGGGATTACGATCGCCGTGACGTGAATCATTGCAATTGTTTGAAATACATCGATGACAATTCGGTGCACTGGCGCCTGACATGGCGTCGATTCCCGGAGTCACGCGATGCGCGAGACTTGAAGTCTTAAAGGCCGAAACGCTGTGGGGGAAAAACGTAGAACGTAAATAGTACATTGTGTAACAAGTGCGTGTAAATGGATTTGTTGGCGAATGTGACGTTTGCCGCACGAGCGAAGCGAGTGTGGCAATCACACGAGTCCACAAATCCATCCCGCACATGCTACACACCGTAGTTTTCGTAAAACTGCACGGAAGGCGCAATTTTTGCCGCGACAAAATTATCCGCGAGTGTAAAAAATGGCGCTTTTCATGTCGTTCTTCTCAGTTACGAAAAAGTCGTTGCGTCTCTTTCTCGCCGAAGATGAAGAGAGAAGAAGACACGATCATGTTTTATACGTTCTACGCGTCCTTCGTAATCCCGGCATAAGCGACCAAATATCGAATTTTACAGGACGATAAAAGTTTTCCAGCCCCCCTTAATTAGAGAATAAAAACAAGCAAGCAATTAGCGCAAGCGTAGAAGCGAAATATTCAAACGTTTTTTTTAAAATGTAAATACGCTTTTTTCGAGGTGCAAAAATACAAGCGTTTGTGATTTTATATGCGTTTCGGTGTACTCGACTTTTTCATTCTTAGCGGAAAAGCGAATAAAGTAGGGTTATGGTAATTTCGCGATTTGTGGAGAATTATCGTTGCATTAATTTTTGTATGTTTAGCGCATTTCATGCTTCGAAACATGTATTTAGGCATCGGTGGCGGATCCGAGATTTGTACGGCAAGAGATCTGATTAGGGGGAAAGTTTCACTTGATCCGCCATTGTTAGGCGTATATAAAGGTATGCGAATAATATGGTGTCCCATTACGTATGTATTACATTGAAACATAATCTATGCTTTGAGATTGATTGTAAGCTTGATGAATGTTAATTGAAAGAGAGCGCGTGCAAGATTTCTTCTGATTCGAGAAAATGAAACTTTCCGAAAGTTCGATTCTTGTTTGTATTTGGAGATTAGTTACGATCGATTTAGGAGTAGTTGGTGGCGCAAAATGAACCAGCAATCAACTTTGTGATAGGTAACGGATTCGAGTGATTTTATTGTATTTCATGTCTCGAAGACGAAATGTATAAAGCCGTATATGAAAGAGACACATATTTACTATACCGTATAGTAAAAGATGGAGTCGAGATTGTGTTTGTATCATGTAGGCACGGTTAAATAATAAATCGAAATATTGTATGTATATTGCCCGTCGTGGGTGTTTTACCGAGTTGTGAACTTAATTTAATTGAATAAGACGATTATAAACAATAGTTTTACGGCAAAGTCCTTTTACCCTTAAATTTTTCGCGGGCTTCGATTCGGCAAGTTTTTTTTCATTTACAAAAACTAATCGATCGCACATAACCTCACTAAAATGTTACCAAAGCATAAACTGACACGAAATCGAGTTTTCATCCGCTTATTCGAGCATACAATAATTTATTTTATCAATTTTTATTTTGCGGTCCACGCCATCCGTGTTTCTTGAAATCTTGGATGTTTTTCGCGCTCTTGTTCGAGTTGGCAGTTCCTTACATTCATATATTTTCTCGGACGTGACGTCACCCGTGCCGCCATCTGCATTTCTGGACGCTGAAAGCGCGCGCTTTTCAAATTTTTTCGAAATAGTTTTGAATCCGTTTTTGAGGAGACGATGGTTATGATGGTTATGAAAAAGTACGGTGTTTGCGGAAGAGCGTCGTTTTTATCAACATTCGAGATTTATCAAGTCCCTTATATTATTCGTATTCGTATCCGAGTTCCTCGGGGTATCTGTATAGACGATAACAATCCTCCTCCGATACGATAGTGTACTCGCAACCTGGATCCAAAAAAGTTGAACTTTTATGCTTTTCTTAAAAAAATCATCTCTCAACACTCTCTCGATACGCACTTTTTTCGCAAATGTACCCGAAATATCCCGTGTTCATGCAGGAGCATCCGAGTAATTTGTAGCGTTTGCCGCCGTTCAAGCACCCGTTAACGAAAATTGTCACCCCGTTGATGTACAAGTTTTGCATGTCACCTGCAGAGGTAAACAGGAATCGCAATTTTGAGGAATTTTCGGTCGTACAAATTGTATTTCGAGCACTGAACTTACAAATTCGGATAGTGTCGTATAATATTGTGCCGTTCGAGCTACAGCCACGATGACATGTCATGTCCTCTATATACCACCCCAAGTCTTCCCCAGGAGGGCAAAGTTCACAAATTGCTGCAATAATATCGAAATTATTCATATTCCTCGATCTATTACGTTAAAACATGCCATGCTTCGAACTCGAGCGAATTCGCGCGATCTATTTGAAGTGCATTTTGAGCCAAGTCTCGCTCAATATATTCAATATATATCGCGACTTTGATAAGGAACCGCAGATTCCATAGATTCCGTATTTGAAATTTAATTCACCTGTCGCAATGGCAATCATGAAACACAAGAGTCTCACTAAGAACATGGCGGAAGAATTCTTTTCGCGCACGTAAAAGTTCATAAACTGTTCTTTTTGCCGCGACCCGCGGTTTTTACGAATTGTTCAAATTTTCGTCCCCGTGACATCGCTGCAGCGATATTGCCAGATATTGCACTGCAGACTGCAGAGTGCAGTGGTCTCGGATTGTGGAGCCAAAGATTCCCCTCCACAGCGGACTGCTCGGGCGGTGCCGGGACCTCTCCCTTCTCCCTTCATCGGCGATGGGAGGAGTAACGCAACGGAAAAGAACATCTTTGGGCTACACGGGAAAAAATGGTGATGTTAATCTTACATGGACGACCGATGTAGCCAACTTGACGTTCGATCAACCGCGGAACCGATGTCGTACATCGTACATCGACGAGCGATGCAAGCGCTACGGAATTTCCTGCACATCCAACAGCTTTCGACATACATCTAACACCGTTTTTTCGTCGAAATATAAGGTTGATTTATAATCTACCTCCATTTTCGATTAATTTTTCCTTTACACGGCGTACAATATTTCCAACAGTTTCGAAGAGAAATTTAAAAAAAGGGCGGGAGCATGGCTAACGGTGACGTAATGTTACGGGAAAGGGTTTTCCAAGTATAGCGAAATTTGTGCTTACGTTATATGGGGATATAGCCAACCATGTTTCCATGGTTGGGAAGGGAAGAAGAAGAGAAGATGATGGATGACTAGACGGAAAAATCCGGAATTCATGCTGAAAAGAGGAAGCGACGTTGCCAGTTTTCAA
>JABFQM010000810.1:0-28429 GCA_022816865.1 Zelostemma sp. ZL-2020
AGAGTCTCTCGCGGCGCTTTTTAAAAGCGCCGCGGCCGACACCGACGAATGGCAGTTGCAAGCATCGTGTTCGCCGACTTTCAAAGTCGGCGAGCGGCTTTGGGACCAACTTGGGGCCCCTGAAACCTCGTTTGGACCGCGTATCTCGAATCGGTGCAAGGCACACTCCTCACGTACAGGCGGACGGACACGCACACACTTCGCTCAGGACTCGATCGATGACTTTTCGACTTGTTTTTGCGCAGAAAAAGTGTCAGAAGGAATGAGCGAAGATTTTTCTCTAGGGGCAACCGCACTCGTCGACCACCATTTTCGGCAAGTCTCTCTTGATAATGTTGGAATCCGGCCCGTAGTAAATCAGGGACATCGGCGAGAACTTGAGGGGCGCGCAACACGGCTGCATGCCGGCTAAATGGTCCATCTTTCTATACTCCTCGATCACGTGGGTATAGTAATTTAAAAATGTGTCCGGTGTCCTGTGACCCGCCGCACAGTCTCCTCTGCAGTAATTCGCGTAGTACCTGCAACAATCGAAACACGAGCCTCTTAAATGCCGAAAATTAGAATCGAGTGGAATTTCATTCCGGAAAGAGTGCAAATATCGTTACTTGGATTGGAATGAAAAAAACACTTCAATCTGGCTATTTTAACTCATTCAAAAATAAATAATGCGATTTCACTCTAAACTTTGATTCGATTGTTTTTGGAAAGTGGAAAGTTAATTTCTAAATGTGATGTGCGCATACCAGAGTTCACTCTAGAACGATTAAAAATCCATTCCCAATAAAGTAATTCAATTCCTATCACTCTTGGAATTGAATGCGACTCCAAAAGATTGAGGGTACACGGAGGACGGATGATTCCACTTGGTGGTCATTCGCGATGAGAAATTTATTCACATTCCCGGGCTAAATTGTATCGCTACTTCCCCTGAATAATCCTTCCCGATTTTGCGTTCCCTTCCCCCCGAGTGCGCGACCCTTCCTCCAATAATTGCTCAACAATCCGCGTGCTCCCGGCCATTGCTCTCGCGTGTTGCTTTATGGATATATTGGTTTCATGATACCTTACGAATGACTGCCGTTCGCGTTCCGTACATGCAGCTGGAATTGATTGCGAATCCTATCCCGCGATTTCCCGTTGTCGTTATTTTCGCAAGATTTGAGCAAATCGTTTCCGAATAACGGATCTTATGAAACATGCACGGTGATTCCGCGTGCAAAGCTTTCCCCGACATTGATCAGGGAAATGTAAATGCCCATTATCGGTCGTTTGCCCGATAATTTCTTGCATAGGCTGTTCCAAGGTATTCTTTTTTTGTTTATCGGGCTTACCCTTGAGGAGCAATTATCCAGTCGTCCCATCCGAGCTGGGAAAAACTCACGTAGAACCTCTGCTTGCAGCATTGCCCCTTCACAGCTCCGCTGCACTCCACAGCTCGTCTTCTGACGCGCTTCACAGCCGCAGGATCCGTACGCACTACTAGGAACGGTCTGTCCGGATCTTGGGCACCTTTTGGCAACAGAAAAACGTCGAATAATCATTCTTTTCGAAGTATCTTTCATCGGGACAGTTATTTCTTCGTTTCGTATCGTAATCGTGGAAGAAACCAATGCGAAAGTGCAAGGGCACTCTAAATACGAGTTATTTGAGTCAAAACAAAATCTCTTGCATCAAAACATTATCCGTCGCGAGAGAAAAATTTGAGAGTCAAAAAAGAATTTCTGAAAACAAAATAAAAGTCCTCGAGTAGCAAAATTGCTAACTTTTGATTTGAAAAAAATTGTCTCACGTCAAATGGTGAAATTCAGGAATGTCCGTTTTTTGATTTAAGAGAGATATTTCCAAGAGTGTAGACTTTGGAATAAAATGATTTGACAATCGTATTTGTTGACCAATCGAGTTTGAATGAGCACTATCGCGGTATTCATCTAAACTCGAAGCTCTTGAAGGATGTCCATCCTGGATCTTTTCTTGAGCAATCGCGATCCGTGATTTAGCTTGGATTCTAATGTCGATACCTTTGTTGTGCATGGACGAGTCGATGACGCGAGGCGCGTGGCTCCCAAACGTGGAGACGTGAACGTGCGCACCACATCCCGTGCAATCTACTAGAAGTACCAGCCTGGTTTTCGATGCGCTCGTACTCCCTTGATACCAGCTGCTCACGACTTTCGTCACATCGAACTTTTGCCAGCCCAACTGGCCAATGTTTACGCCCAACGACGTAATCATTTCAAGGTGTCTTCCAAGCTCCTGAAATCGGATGAAAGTTAGAAAAGAAATGGAATTTTCTTGAGGATTCGAAGAATTACCTTGCCACGTAAATGCGTCATGTTGCCGCAACGCACCCTGAAGACCCAGAGAGTGATGTTCCTCTGATGTAAACTGAGACGATGATGCTGATAATGATGAGTGTGCCTGAGCTCGACTCTGGCCCATAACGTTGCCCTCTTGATCCTTAAAGGTCCCAGCGCTGGTTCCCCGCTGGACATTGGAAATTCCAGCAATGGCTGACCATTCAACGTACGGCCTGCAGCGATATAAATGCGCATTAATTTACATGGATCAGGTTCAAGATTGCGTTAACTAGCGACACTTGACATTTCGAATCACGGGGTTTCTATTTCAATTCGTTATCGCTTTTCGAAAGTCAAACATTTCTAATAATCATGATGGATTGCTGGCATTGAACATTCGCGAAACTGGAAGTGCGCTTGTGTCAACTTTCACGTCTTCAAGGTGCAAATAAATAGCGCAATACTCGCTTTTTTATCATCTCCGTCTCGTTTCAACGTCAACATAATCAGACATTTTCTGGTTTCCTCGGGAAAAAAGTCTCCTTCGGAAAGATTGCGTGCCAGTGGCTTTCGGAGCTAACTCGTTGCGTAAAATGCTAAGTAAACTTGTAAAGAATCTGACAATAAAATGAAGAATTAAAGAAATTACTCGGAGCGACGTTTTAGTACTTTTACGTTGCGTGCGCGCGTGTGCGAACGCGGCTTAATGCATCGTCGTCGGACATTGCTTATCGACTGGCAACCGGCGCTGTCATAAATTCGTACTGTCCCCATAATGCGAGTTTATCCGACGAGTACCGCGTAAGTTCGTGCAACTATATTATCGTGATATTTCCTCGGTTGTAACTCGCATCCGTGTATGCGCCCTCATCTACGCTTCCATCGAAACGATATTCGCGCCGGGGCAGCGAACCGGTGCACCCGCGCGATCACTGAATCGGCTCCCCCGTTTCCCCCATTCGAAAAATATAGATCGCGACATTTATCTTCCTTTGGCAATCATCTCCGACGTTTAATTGTATTTTTCATATTTATTCTTTCGAATTCGTTAATTTGCCGAAACGAGGTTACGCCGGTATAAGGAATGGAAAATTTTAATACCCTTCGCTGGAGGAGATCTTTAGGTCCGGCTTTCACTCCCGGCCAATCGATTTTATCTATTCTATTCGTTTATAGTTTCATCTATTGAATCGTGCATTCCTGTAATTTACTTTCGTAATCCTGGAATGAGATTGAGAAATGCAATAAACAGAAGCCGCTTTGAATAAAGTCTTACAAAACATTCGTAATGTTGGGACAATTTTTTATTCGGGCTTCTTTTAATACCGCTTTTCTATACTTCGCTATCTAATTTCTTACCGAGTATAATTAATGTTAAAATTATTACGCGTTTACGATCCAAGGTACATCGTTTCAATGCATAAATTTAAGAATATCTTAATAATCTTTCGAAACTGGTATTCAATTATTCATAATATAAAATAGAATAAATGTACTTGAAAAAAAATCAATCGATCTTTCAAAGACGTTAAATTTAATCAATGGTAAATGGAGAAAATTATTTCAACGAATGACATATTTTCTGTGCAATATTTTAATAAAACCTTTTTCGATTTATCTTGTTTGCTACTTTTTGGTCGCTACACAATTTGTATCAATTTCACGATACATTTTGAGTTAATGTTTTCTATTTGCCACTAATTGTATAAAACGGTGCTTTTTCGATCAAGTAGAACAATTTCAATCGTTTTTTCGCGGACTGTACGATGTAAAAAGAAACACGGCCGGAAATTGCCGTCGCTAATTAAACGTTTCGTAGTTTCGTATGATGCGGTGGTACCGAGCGCGACGAACGATCATTCGTCTCGATGCGCCCCCATGTGTCTCAAATAGCGCGCGCAGAAAGTTGATTGACGCGTGCGCAGTTACGCCTCGCGTGTACGTGTGTAAGTGCGCGCGTAGCCCAAAAGCAAAACGGTTTCATCCCTTAAGAGTTCGGTAAGTTACGGACTCTGGCGAGAAAAGAGGGGATAAGTACGGGGCGTCTGCCGCCCGTCTGCCTTCTGCCTCTTCTACTCTGTCCGATTACGCCTGCAGACTACTCTCGGCTACTCCACTACTCCGCTCGCAGCTATCTCTTCCCGTCTCGCACTCCCTTTTCTCCTTCTCCCCCCTCCTTCCCGCTCCCTCTTTTATCCTCTATTTATTTCGCTCTTCCTTTTCTCCAGCACATGGAATATATTCTCCGCTCTTTCAGCGGCGCTCGGAAAAAGACGACTAGGGTTTCGTAAGAAAAGTCAACGCTTCTCGAGGGAGAAGGTAATTTTTTTTCAACTAACGCGGTTTCAAATTCTTAATCTATATTTCACCGATATTCCATGCTTACTTAACGATTGTGGTATTGAACATGAAAATGAAATGGAACGCAAAGTTCGGCAATTCGCGAAAAAGATTTCGGAAAGGCGCGTTTGCTTAAGAAATCGATACGCTCGCCGAAGAAGAATTGGTGGACATCTTCCAGGCAGCAATTGGCGCTCGTAATGTCAGAAGTAATTTTTCCTCGGATAGTTATCGAGAAGCCGAGGATCGTCTCGTATTTCTTTCACCAGCGCGTCTGACTATGTCGGATTACTCTACTGCGCCAGACGCATCTCTTCGTTGTACTACTCGTTCGACCCGATCCGAAATTGATCGGATTTTATGGCAGAAGTTAACGAATCGGTTTAAAAAATCGGCATAAATATTTATACGACTTATGAAACGTGCGAATTATGTCACAAATATTTACGATTTTTAAAATGGAGAGCTCCGTATTTCGTAATACGACAATGGGAAATCGCCCGGCGACAAAAGTGACGCTTCTTATTCCAGTTCAAAAGCAAAATATCGTTTTTCCCTCGAAAACAGTAAAACGGGCTGCTGAAAAACATGAGTGCACATACACATGAGCGATCGTTCGCGTTTGAGTGCGTTCTTTTTGTCATTCGACACTCGATTAAACCCGACCGACCCATTTCGCGAAATGTCGAAAGAAATAGCGCGAGAAACGGAAGGGACATGATGTTAGAACGCGACACTGCGACGATCAAAATTCCCACGATACGAATCCCGACGCAATTTCAATTTCATCGCCAATAAAACCATCCTCAGGGTTTGACGCAGTCGAACTGCGACGTCTCGCTTCGTATTTTTACGAATTCTTCAACGCGTTATTAGTATTGAGCCAAAAAAAGGAGACTGAATGTAGCTTCCCCGTTACATTTGTCCTTGCCTCGAAATTTCGTGCTTATATGTTGAAAAATCAACTGCGCATTTTACAGGCATAACTTGGTAAGTTTATTGTCATGCGTTGGGTAAAGCCAGCGGTTTTTGCAGTATTAGCGGTCCATTTCGAAACAGTCATTGGGTCCTATTGCTCGTTGCGCCGCAATGCGACACACAGCAACTGGCTGTCTGACCTGATGCACCACTTTACAGCCAGCAAACTTCGCCGATGCAACCAACTCCACGTGCAACTTGATTGTTGCACGCAAAAAATTATGCATTCTTCGACAAAGCTCTTCGTCGTATCAAAAGTTCTACGCCGTTCCGTGAGGCTTGTGATTCAGTGTTTGCTGGAACGAAAGAGGAAGCTGCGAGAAGAAAGAATAAAAGGCAAAAAGACGGAAAGCCGGGTACTTTTTCGGCCGTTAAATGGGTCAATATTTTTGTTTTGTAATTGTGTGTCATCTTTGTTTTGCAAAAATCGCTCCTATCGATTACTCTTCATTATTCATGCTTCTCGCACATGCACAACTTTGTCATCTTTGAACTTGAGCTGCGGTTATGTCGCGGCCTCACAGAGTAGAGGTGGGCACTTATATCGAGCGCGTCAATTCCGATTAGCATGGCCAAGGTTTGTGTTATAAGCTGCTTTCTCGCGTCGAAGCTAAACTCTTGACGAAAGACTATGTAGGAATTGAAGATTGATCGCTTTCTTATTCTCCATTTCTCTCGTATTCCACACATTAAATCTTTCAGAGTGCAATTTTACTTCGAGAATGATAGGAATCGAATAACTCTTTTAGGAGCGAATTTTTATTTTATTTTAAGAAGATTTAAAAACTTGTATTTTTTAATTTATCCAACTCATTCGATTCTTCCAAGAATTTTCTTCAAATGCGCAGTCTTGCGCGTACGTTATCCGAAATGCAGTTGATTTTAATCGTAATCAATTGTTTTTCCATCCCTTCACTGCAGAGTTTAAAATGAAGGAATGTTAAAAATTTTCATCATCGTATGCACAAAGTACAGGGAAGTTAAAAGCTTTGGCGATGCCAGACAGTTACACCTTCTGAGGTATTACACATACGTATGTAGCTGCAAGCTTTGCCAACCACTCGCTGATTTATCGCGTAATTGAGTTGCCGTTTAAACGATCCTTACGCTCTTATGCATTTGAAAAGATTATAAGCACTTTAATATATAGCCGGTAAACGGTAACAACCATGCAAAATTGCCAAATAAGAGATGAATTAGTCAACACGATATCCAGCATTTTATACTTCCTTCAGCTCTCTCACTATGCTTCAATCGATAAAACAATTCTTGAAATGTCGGTTAAATGAGCTAGGACATAATAACTGTGTAAACAAATAATTTTTCTTCCAAAATTTCAAATTTGTATCGAATTCAACTCTTTCATAAATTTAATAAATTTCAGTACCTACAGTGTATTTTTTCTTTTCCATTTTGCTTTGCTTTACGAATAGCGAAAAATTTCCGACGATATAGGTACGTGAAATTGAATTTTCAAAACACGCGTATATTAATATACATACGTGAAATTTAGCTTCGATACTTTGCGATAAATTTGACACGAAAATTTTAATCAGGAACCGCCTTCAAGTTCAAATCAGGAATCACGATGTAGTATCAATACGGAGCACGTAAAGATAAAAGTAAGTGTGAGTTAAACTCGCGAGTATTCATAAACGATTTATGTGTCGTTCTTTCAAAAAATAATCTCTGTGTAAAATGTGCAAGTAGAAATTTAGCGATAGGAACGCGATGCTATAAGACCTTCGTAATCGACGTAACGCGATCATGCCGCGTATATAATAAATTTTACGTGGCACATCGAGTGTCTTGGTAAAGCGGCTCGTGGCCAAGTCTTCCATTAGAGACGCTATGTAAGAATACCGACGATCTTGTCGAGATAACATTTTGCACGGCGCAAAAATGAACCGATATTACCGATGTATCGACCGCAGCTTGCGAATTCAAACTCCGATATTTTATACAATCAACGACTTCTGCGAATCGCGATGTTCGGTGTATTCAAATTTCTTTTTTCAGCGTCTCGGGAAAGAAAAAGTAACGAGAAATCCTGATGAATGGTACTTCTTTCGATGCATTGAAAATGGTTCATTTCAACGTTTAATTGTTTGTTTGAAAACTTTTTACCCTTAGCAAAAAATGGGAAAACCTTGACCGTATTACGTACTTCGATCATCGTTCGTGCTTGCAGCCACTCATATTTGGGTATTTTGCTTTTTGCCGGTTACTTAAATCTGATTCTGGTATTCCCTTGTCATCCCCTCGTTCAATGTTTTTACACGGGCTTTCTTATGCCGAGAATGTCGCGAATGCCGCATTCTACGTGCGCTTCAACGATTCGTCGTTACGCAAAACGCGCGGTAATTTTTACTCGGGAATATTTCACTTTCTTATCAATAATTCAGAAAAGTTTATATTCCAGGGCTTCCTAATCGATTTTTTTTCCCAGCAAAACACTTACAAAGTTGGTTCAAGAAATACGTAATTCAAACCGTACTCTCAAAATTTCTCAGAGTGAAAATACCGCCACTTGGGTTGGAGTGAGTATTTCACTCCAATTAAGTTCCGGAGTGAAATTTCAACGTGAGGAATTAAGAGAGTAAAAAGTATTTTAAATTGCTAAGGAGATTTTACGTTTCTACGGTTCGATGAAATCTTTCTACCGAGTGGACTGACATCGCCGTGAAGGTCTTTGACTCTTACTCCACTAAGCAATTTAATTCCGACGAAAATGCGCACTCCATTTATATGAAAACCTGCGAAAACGATCGAGCTGCTAAATTACAAGTAAAATGTGGCTCGATAACTATTTCACCTTGTTCCTCATTTTCGTTACGACGCATTTTACTGACGTGTACTTTCCGCAGTTAAAAAGTCTATAGTATCCGATTGAAACGATGCACGTAACCCTAAACCACGGAACGATTGGTTTTCATTCACGAATTGTGACGTACCGATTCGTCAACGAGGGTCTATGGATTATTTCTAATTAGGGAACCGCGCGATATAGCATTATACGTAATAATAGTGTTGTGTGCGCATGCATGCGTCCCTCTTCTTCCTATAGGATCGAGGCGATTGACCGTAATATGAGTAGTCAAATAAGAGGGTCAGATATAGTCGTGGTAACCCTGATCCAGATTATTCGCCACGTGGTTTTGATGCTTTGCCTAACGCATCGAGCACGTGCTGCATGACTCTTGCAATTATCGGGAAATTCATTTCACTTCCTGCAACAAATTTACAAATAGAAGCAATACTTCGTGGTATGAAAAGAGGAATTTGGAAGGAAAAAAAGTCTGGTTAGCGCGAGTTTACACCTCTTGTAATGAAACCATTAAAATGAACCTTCGCAGACTAACGAACGAACGTGAAAGGTTTACATAGCGAGGCGCGAAAAAACAAAAAACCTACAAACGCAGCCGCTCAGACACTCGAGAATTTCCCCAAGTAAAAGTTGGGTATGAGCCGCGAGCAAAGCAGGAGTTAAGGGGTTGGGTTAAGTTGGTAATCCAAGCTCTTCAGACAGGGTGACGAGGCAGGCCTCGGTGTACTTCAAATAGTCTGTCGGGAAAGTCGAAAGTGCCGAGAGAACCAAATAGGGATGTCGAGTTGTATGATAAATTGAATGCGCGACAAATATAATGCCTTGAACACTTTCGTAATGAGCTTCATTAAATTGTGCCGCATAACATCACATGTTTTCACGTCTGACGAGCAACCAAACTTTCATACTTTTACTTCTTATTCGGACTTTATCCAAGAGCTGAATCAAGATCTGGACCTTGATTAGACCAGAATGCCAAATTTGGAATCTTAACTAGACCCAGAAAAACATCTTAGCTCGAACTAGTTCGATCTTGATTCAAGGTCTCGGTATAGGCTTGATTGCTTCCGCATTGAAGCGGAAGAAGTATCTTCACGATGAAGAAATTTTTGGGAATCAAGATCTCGACAAATTAATAAGACTCAGAGTTATCAGAATCGACTGAAAAAACTATATCTTGGTTCCCCGATGTCGGGGGATTCGTAGCAGGTGCAAGGATGATATCAGCTTAGATTCAGCTTAGGATATTGTTCAGACTTTATCTGAAAATTGAATTGAAAGTAGAATTGAAAGTAGAATCCCAAAATTTGAAACCTGATCTGGACCTATGGAAACTAGTTTGATCTCGATTAAAGTTCTGAGTTAAAACCTAACTACTTGCGCGTTGAAGCAAAGAAAAAAGAATCCACATGTTTATAAAAACATGAAGATTCGAGAATGGAAACAGGATTAGAACCAATCCGAATCTTGATTAAACCAGATACCAATTCCGGAACCCAAACTAGACCTAGCAAACATCCCAACTCAAACAAATTTGATCTTAATTAGAATTCCGAGTTTAGACTCAACCACTTCCTCATTAAAGCGAAATATCAGGGGATCAAGAAGCCAACAAATTGATAAGAGCTCCGAGTAGACGGAGTTGATGGATCGTGAATCACTGAAGAAAAGTGTCGCGATGTCCCAATCTCGGGGGTTCGGGTGCAGGGATGATATCAGTTCGGGTTAGGCTAGGTTATCGCACGGTGCGCGCTCGCGCGCGCGAGTGTGTCTTTGCGGAGGATAAAGGCGGAGGCGGAGGAGGGCGGACTCGGGGCAATACGTCGGACGATGAGACAGAGAAAGAAAGAGTAAAACGTAACACAGGTTTAGCGAAGCTGTAGTTGCGTGTATTATTCGATGTTGGCGCACGTACGTGCCGCCGGCTCGTAGAAAGCTACAAGCGTACGCGACGCGTACGTACTGCCAGCAGAAGAGCCAGCGGCCCTGGCTCGGAGAGTGTGGAGCAGCGGTAGGATGGGAGCCAAAAGGGAATAAAGGGGGATGTAGGAGATGTACGAAGAGCGGCGCCCAGCTGGAGCCACGTGCATCGATCTGACTACAGGCGCCAGCCGTCCTATTCGTCGGCTCGTTCGTCCATGAGTTCGACCCTGCCTTCGCCCCCCTGCTACAATTTGCCCTCTTCAATCCCGCTACCTCCTCGGCTCATCTCGTACATCCATTCCGTCCATCTATCCATCTATCGGCCCATTCATCCACGTTCGAAGAGCTCAATGTCATTGCGGCGGCTTGCGGATTTCTGGCCACTATCTTAGGCCCAGTTCTAGCAACCCTTCTTTAGGCCCACATTTCTTTTCTTTTATTTCCTTGGAATATTAATCACGCTTAACATTCGTTAAGGTGGCAAATCAGTCATAGAGGGTAAATAAATCTGTCAAAAAGCAAAAATAGTTTACCGTATCGTAGTAAAGTAATAAGTATATTATGAGAAGTCCACTTTAAAGAACTTGACAATTATCTCGTATGGACACGCCAAATGATAGAACGACGCTCATCGAAATGTCTAAACCCTTCTTGAAATATTCTTTTGACTTGCAACTGCTTTTTTGCTTATTCCCGCGGGGAACTTTCAGCGGAACGTTTGAAACTAATGACTTTTGGGGAGGAGATTAGGATCTTTTGCATTCGGGGGAGAAATATGGAATTGTTATTTTAACTTAATATTTCACCGAAGAGCTGGTTAAGTTGGAAAATGGAAATGGCATGAAAATTTTTCGTGTCTTGATTGACAATGCACATAACCGCGTGAGTTAACTTCGATTTCCGGGATGGCGTTTCTGTGCAATTTGCTGTAAAACTTTATTCAGAGATGATAATTTATTTAATAACGTTATTTAAACCTACCTAAACAAATGTACTACACAATTCCGAAACCATCCAATTTTGAACTATGATGAAATTTCTTTAACCCAAATCCAGCTTTCGAATATTTTATTGCAATCATTCAGTTTTGTTTTTGATTCCGGACGCGTCTGCAGATTCATTTTAAATGGACATACTATTTTGTAAAGAGGAGAAAAAATGTTTTTCAATGAGCCTTGAAGTACTTCCATTTGTTAATCGTATTAGCTTTTTATACTTTACGTTCGTCTTTAAAAATAGCGTAATAATCTTTATCGTTCATTTATCGAATAGTTGACCCCGTGCGTAAATCAATAACGACCAATAAATTTTATTACGCCCGTTTAATTCTAATAATTACTGATTCAACTAATACTACTGGATATCCGCAATTGTGAGTCATTTTTCTGATATTTCACGTGAATTAAAAAGTGCCCAAGAATCTCAATTTAATAAAAGTGTCATTTCGGAGACATAATTTCAACATCAACGAGGATAGCACAAAGACGCGTTGAGAACGTTCGAGATATTTCAGTGGATAAATGTAATTTTGTAGATCCCGAAAGTAGAATTTGTAGATTTGAACAAAGTGTGTAAGGGGTTCAACGAACGGAGCATTTCGGTGCCGCGACTAACACAACCAGCACACATTTGCGCTGGGCCACGCTCTCTTCTAAGGATGGTCGCTTAGTCCTTGCCCCGTTATATCGAGCGTGCGGATCCTTTGCACCGATTTTGACCGCGGCGTGCGCTGTTCAACCGAATGTACGGACTCCATATACATACACGCATCCGCTTTTCTCTTAGGGGCAGTTCGACGAACTCGTGGCCCCACGTATTAGACCACGTTTCGCTTCTTGTTCTCCATTTTTATCACTACGCGTAATACAACGCCCACGCCCGTTCGATTTCAATGAATATTTTTTCCTCTTTAGTTTTTATAAAAGGATTGCCGTATTATTCCTGAATTTAATCAGGCTAAGAGAGAAAGTGACATAAATTTGACGAAAAAAAGCTTCGCCGCTGGACCGAATTAAGCTTTTCCAGCTTCGAAACTATTTCTCGACAATGTTTTTCGTCGACATGATAAAGAGGTTTTGGTATGATTTGGTAAAACGGAGTTTGGGTCGACTTTGGGTCCTGCTCATTTCACGTGTGACGGATCATCGGAACGATATAGGAAAGTGACTTCTCGTATCCGTTAAAACGAGATCCGCGCTAGTAGCTTTGATCGATTCCGAAGATTCTCCCAAAGTGCCGAGGGTGAAGTTAGCTCGACCCTGTCTCGCTACGAAGTATCTTGAAGTAGTCCATCTCGTCCTATTCTGACCTTCCACGCGACTTTCGAGGCTCCCTTCGCGCCTCAAGATTCTCGTCCTTCTGGACCTTGCCAATATTAGAGCTCTATTAGGTTCATACATTCCACGTTTCATCGAGAAACTCACTTCCCCCGAAATGCTTTTTTCTTCTTTCTCCGGATGAAACTTTGGAACAGCGAAGATGTCATTTAGCTACATTCCGGGGTAGAGTCAAAGACTGGACAGATACACTGTTTAATCTTCGCTTTCCATGCTTCGTGAAAATCGTTTCCAGAAGTTCGACGACTCCATTAACCCACTTGCGCGATAAAGAAGACACATGTCGAGGAAAAATCCAGATCCGACGCGAGCATGGAGCATCTCAAAATTTTGCTGCGTTCATCATCGTTATTTCTTTTCATCCTGGATATAGTTGGATTATCGGGGAATTTCGACGAAACGTTCGATGGCTATAAAAATAATCTATTCTCTACGAAAGTCGCGGTTCGTTAAAACTTGACATGGAAACACGAGTCGCGTCGGGTAATTGTTGCGCTTTCGTAGAAACGATTTCTACCCCCTAAACGATTTCAAGTCTTTCATTTCACGAATTTATTACTTACGAATCGATCGCAGGTCATACAAAAGAAGTTCATAAAATATGGTTGGATTTCACGAAAGGAAATTGAATAAAATTTTGATCTGATTTGAATTGAATCACAATTGAATATTTATCAAACTATTGTTACAAGATAATTTTTCGAAAACTTTAGTGAAAATTTCACGTCGGTACAGTAATCTAATTTTATCAAGATTCAAATTGAATTTTATTCGAATTTCATTTCAATTTTATTACAATCTAATTCAAATGTCAATTGATAAATGTAATAAAATTTCGAAAGACTTTGATAGAATCTGAATCATATAATACTTGATTCTTATTATAATTTTGGGAACATCTATTTTTTTCGTTATTTTCAACCAGAATTTGTTGTTTAAACGAAAATCAATAAAATAAGGAAATAAATTTTTTCTAATTCTTTCTGTCTCGTACGATAAAAGAAGACGGATAAAGAGAGGGTTTCAATGCGATTACAGCTCGTATTTATTGGAAGGGTAAATAATTTTTCTATTTTTTACCCGATTTGCCTTTGCTACAAGGCATTAAAAGACACACGATACGTTTATGTAAATAATTAAGTAGCGCGTCTTCTTCGATACGAAGTTGTCGAGGAAAGGGCTCGCAAGGGCCATAAAGAACTCTTGCCGATAGATAAGATGCCGTTTACACGAGCACAAATCAATAACAGCCTGTGTAATCGGTATCGAAAGTTTGTGGGCTTCGGCTCAGCTAAGAATTACTTACACACATATAGAAGCTTGCAAGCGTTATACGATGGACGAGACATCAAATATTAGCTGAGACACTTTAGCTGCAGAGCAACAAATCGCCTTACAAATACGCGAATCTGTATTTCAAATTCATTCATTGAAAAAAAGGAAATTAGGGTACATCTTCTTTCTCATGCAATTAATTTACAACTAATAAGTGTCTTGTCTTTTGATGCTTATGTCAAGACACTCATATGCTCGCAATCATAAATATCTACAGCAATTTGCATGTACAGTTCAGACACGGTACATAAAAATTCTCGTGCGTTTTTTTGGAATGCATTAATTTTACGACAGATGTGAATTTTTAACGCACGTACAACAAAACAAATTGATCGAGTTAACAAAGTTCCGGATTCGCTGATGTTTTCTTCGGTAGTCATGAATTTTTTAAATTCGAGTACATTAATTTTGATGCGCTATGTCCGATATTGCACATTAAATGTCCATAAAATTTCGGAACTTTGTTTTCTAGTTGTAATGCATTTTTCACTATAAGAAATCATTCGCGAACATGCTCAGTAGTTGAAGACTCATTGATTATGCATTCATGAAAAATATTTTAATTTTCATGAATTTTAAATTCATGTTAGATCGCGTAAAGGAAACATCATACGCTAAACATTTTGGAGTGGAATTCTCTCTTTTGGAGTGCATTTTTTTATTCTCACTGAAAGAGTGAAACGTTCGAATGCTGTTCTTGGAAACCAAATTTGAAACGCAACAAAACTTTCGGATTAATTTTTTGGATCAAGTTTCCGTTACATCTTTAATACTAATTGTAAATTCTCAGTTGAAGAATGTTTAATCAATTCTACAACTGCTACGTCGAATTGCCTCAAAATTTTGTCTTTACTGAACAAAAATTCTGTAAATTGTCGATTGCCAACAATGTACAAACATTTAAGTACCTACATCGTAGTACCAAAGTTGTAGTGGCAGCGCTGTTATCTTGACAGTTTCCATATAATTTACTTGATTACCCTGCACTTTTACCAAATGTCGTGTAAAATAACATGGACTTCTATGTAAGATTACGGGGGTAACTAACCTTAATTCACAGAAAACTTGTAAAATCACAATACCCTGGCTTGGTTACTAGAATACAGAGTAGGCACTATACATTCGAACATTTTTCTTTCACGTAGGTTTTGATGCAATTTTATGTCGATAATTTTATGTTTATAATTCTTTAATTGTGTTGACGACGTTTCGGTCACTGGTACCTAGACAGCCAAACGTGCATATCAATTTTTTGTACACCCAGCGACAAAAATAAACAAAAATTAAGAAATGTTCTTTCAGTGTACTCGAAAAAACGATTACGTGTCATTATGTTACATTACATCTTTTGTTCCTTTTAAAATGCATCGAACTGAATTCCAGATTTAAAAATCTAAAATGCAGTTCGATGCGCACGCGCCAAATTTCACTCTAAATAGAGCCGTATCATCAATCCGTATCAATCTTGGAGTAACATTTCACTCGAAAAGATTCAGCGTGCAAAACTTGCCGAAGCGACTTGCGCGATTAAAGGATTTGCGGATACAACTAATTAAGCGGATGGTAAATGATTCCTGGCAAGTTCATTTAGCAAAGAGAAAGAGAAAAAGAGAGAGAAAGAGAGAGCGGCAGTCGCTACGCGACAGATAACCGAGGGAGCAGTCTGGTCGTCTGTCTCTAGTCGCGCCTGGTAATACACTTTTGAGCAATTCCCTGTCACGAATAATGGTTTCCTCTTGAAACATGAAAAACTAACGCAAAGCCCGAGGCACAATAAACCTGCCGAAATTATTACTGCCTCTTCTCAAAAGTCTCTCGCATTAAGGGGCTTCAGAAAGGAAGAAGAAGGAATGCATGTAACTTCCCGCCAAGCGTAATACCGGTGACAATAAAAAAAGATTTCCTACAGGGTTTCCCCTATCCTGTATTCTCCTCCAGACATTTCTCTTCTCCGGTCCAAATTTAGGTCCTCTTTAAAACCTTCACGATGCTCATTAGAACCTGCTTTGACCCTACTTGATCTTTTATACCCTGATTATGAACCCTTACACCTTATAAGGCCCTCCTTAAGATCTTCACATTCCACACGATTCTTTAAGACCTTACAACCTGTATAATTCCACAAGTTTTTTCAATTTTGCGGTCGCTCATATTTTTGGGGTTATTCACATTTGTAAAAAGATTTCTAATTATTTTTCGTAATATGTAATTTTCTATCGTTCAAGTAGTAATTTTTTGAGTTTTTGAAAACTTTTTGTAATTTTCCGTTATTAAAAAAACGTGGTCAATTGGGTTTTTAGGATCCTTGGTAATTGTTTGTCATTTATTGTCTTTTGTAATGATGATTCCTTGTTTATCGTAATTGGGTGTGATTCTTCCGTAATTTCATTCATGTCTTCCATTTTAAAAAGCCTAAAATTCTTTGTTCTTGCTTAATCCTCGGTAAATTCTCATCATTTATCGTATATCTGAGATAATTCGATCTAATTATGTTTATTTTTACTCCGAATATAGCGAGATCCCATTTGTAAAGACCGAACTTTTCTTCAAGAGTTTCTGAAAAATGAACTTTTTCTAAAGTCTTATTTCTCGGGATTCCTAAATTTCAGCTTGTTCCTTTCGTTGTGATAGCGTTACCTCCGTTAATGGCCATATTTTCGACATCGCTTTTTAGTGGAGTTGTTTATTAAGGTAAATGCTCCAGTAATGGCCAGTGTCTTCATTCATTGATAAATCATAATTACTTGACCATTAAAATCTTATCCTGTGTCGATTAGACCTGGAAATTCGTGCTAAAAACATATTTCCATTAAAAATCATAAAAACACCGATTTTGGCTCCGCTTTAAAGCTTTAAATAAAAATTGGCCATTACTGGAGCATTTACCTTAGTTTTTAATTTGTAGCGGGGCCTAAATTTCAGATAATGAGCTGATATAAAAAAAATGCTCGTTAAGTTATTTTAAAAATAACTTCTCATCTAAACTAAGAATTGATAGCTTTATTAAAAATAATGTAGCGTGGACTTTTGCAGGCCCGGAAGAAACAACGCAAGCATATTTTCATAGAAAAATTTTGGTCGAACGAAAAGATATTAAAAAAACTAATCAATAAACGAAAATTACGAAAACTTATGATAAATGACAATCAAACATGATTTCCATCGGAAAACGGAAATATATATATATATTAGCCATAAATACGTCACATTTTTCATCCCCCATATATGGCCTATATAGAACCATATATAAAGCATATACGGGTCATTTGTGGATACCATGTATTGGCCATAATATACATATGTTTCCGTATTTTGAGAGTTTCAAGGTATTTCAAAGTCTCTTATAAATATACTTCAAACCTTCCAGTAGCAGAAATGGAAATAACTGCCACTTGGAGGTCCGAAAAAGGGTCTAAAATCGTATTGAAATAAGCCCTCTTTAGGACTTCTACTAAATGTCGAAATGTGGAGATTCTAAGGAGGACCAAAATTCGGACTCGGGTTTGTTTTAAAGAACTGTATTGCGCGTCGGGAGATCTCGTTTTTGAATTGCTCGCGAAGAGGCTTTTTGCTGCTTTATAAGGTTATCCCCGCTGAAAACATGGCGTCACTATCACGTGGCTACGATTTTGTGTCCAAAGTTTCGCTTTTAACGACTTGATCATCGTATAGTTTACAATATTCCTCGAAGTAATCGTTCCTCATCTGCTTTGCGATTTAATTTTCGTCGTGAAAAGTTGGCAAAAATTGTTGCGATGTAGTGAAGTCAATTTTGAAGGTTCACTAGATTTGAATTTCGAAATAAGTAGTCTCGATTAAATTAAATATCGTCTTTCTTAAGAGGTAAAAGCTCAGGAAAAGTACCGGGAACTGAATTGTTCTTATGTAGTGTCGATGTTTAATTCGTCGCGAAATAATCGATTAAACTCTTAGTATCGAGTTCATTTTATTTCAAGATGATTCATTGACATTGAAGTAAAAGGTAACTCGAGATACTTTCAACCTTGAAACTTTGTTTATTCGCATCAATCTTCTCCATTTACAGGCGTCTTCGGAAATCAGAATTTCAAGTGAAAAGACAATTTCAATTGGCTCAACGCGTTTAATGGGAACAGATTTTATGAATCCGATGGTCAAATTTCTATTTGTGAATTCAAATCTTTTTGATATACCACGAACCCCAAAAAAGCGTAGGTACTGGAATCGAAAAAAGGAAGAATGCCACAATTTGAAAAAGTCGCAACATTTCTAATTATTGCTTTGAAAAAATGCGGAAAAACTACAGAAACGTTCTATGATGGTGATGATTAAATGAATGAAGTTTCTCCCAGTGTGATTACATATATTTTCAGCAATTTCAGCATGAGTATCGATTTCAGTGTTTCATTTTGTAGCTGAAGCATCAACTTAAATATCTGGATGATTCGAAATTCCACTGGAATGATTCATGCGATCCAAAATCACGATCCAACTTTTTGCCGCGACATATTTCTTCCAGAACCCGGTATTTCTTGTTAACTTCACGCTGAAAGCGCAATTGCGAGTCGTAAATACCAGCGGAAGGCATTATTCCAGAACTATAATTTGCATTGAAGAAAATATCGCCCCGTGGATTCGCGAGGAAGTGGCGAATCGATCACTTCGCTCCCGCCCCCCGAAAAATGTCAATATCTTCCCCTCATCGGAGAACAACGACTCTCTCCAATAGCGAAAGTTGTAACTTCTTTCGTAATGTTACCTCTTTCGGGTGAAAGTTACACGTGGACGCCGGGGCTACGATAACGGATTTACCACCCCTTGAAAAAGTTTTGCTTTCGAGAAGCTCGGAAAACTCGACCTGGTCCGAAGCTGTCATCCTAACAATGTCAAGCGACCGATTTCAAATTGACTGATCGAGCTCGATTTGAAGGAATTGAAACATCCTAAATGATTTCTTAATTTCTGGACGGAAACTTTGACAAAGTATACTTTTTCGTAATGGAACAGGGAAAAAATGTGAGTGTTTTGGAGGGTGATTCGATTAATTCGCGGGATCTTATGCGGGTTTTGTTTTGTCCAGAGCGAGAGACGGAGTTGACTGGTGAGCGTGTTTTGAAACAGTTTCGCACCCGTCATCTTGGGGGCAGAAGAGAAGTCCAGGGAGTAAGTACGTTGTTTTTGCACCGCAACGTAACTCACGGCTGTAAAGCGTAACGTCTTCTTCGTCCTCGACGTTTTCAGAAAAGACAAAAAAACGAGCTCTTCTCCTTTTTCCTTTCTTCCCTTATTCTTTTCATCTTTTTTGGCCCTGCTTACTTCTCCGTTCAGCCCTTCGTAGAATGCAGTCTTCGTTTTGCGCCCTTTTTACAATTCCTTCGAGTGAGATTTCATTCGATAAGAGTGAAAATCACGCCACTCAGATTGAGTAAGAATTCACCCTATCTAAAGAGTGCGATTTTCGCTCTAAAAGAGTGACATCCAACTCTATTCGAGTGATAAACTCACTCTAATCAGAGTGGCGCGTTTTTCACTCTTATTGAGTGAAATGTCATTCGAAGGAATTTAGAGAATCGATCCCACAAAGAATCGCGACGTTTTCTTGTCTGCTGCTGATGTGTAAATGTACGAGATTCGGGTTGCCCGAGTAGTGAGAATAAAAGCGCGCTGCTCCATTTATTTCTGCCGCATTTGAAAAAACCCTAATTTTTTATACGCCGCATTTCGGTAATGTCATTTCGTTAAAACCGTCGATTCCGAGGATTATTTTGTTCATCGTGGATTTATACGTGATTCAGAATCGCCTTACAACCTGGAAAACTGGAAAACCTGGAAAAGTCAGGGAAAAGTCAGGAAATGTCACGTTGACATTTAAGTGATATAACTCTGATAATTCTTAACGATTGATTGAAACTTTTATTTAAATATTTTCTGTTTCGGTACCTTTTGTTTTCGGAACAATTGGTTTTTGGAAATTTTAATTCACTTGCGTTTTCGCTAAAATCTTGGGTTGAAAATTGTCCCAACCCCTTTACGTTAATCTGTATAGATGAGGTTTAGAAAGAAGGTTTCCTAAATTTCTCCTCAATGTTGTTGCAAAAAGAATTTAACATTAATAATTAACAACAAATTAAAAATGTGGAATGTCTTTCTTCAATAAAAATTAAAAAATTGGTAGTGTTTATAATGTTTTGAGATCTTCGATCTTTTGTGAATAACTGATGACTTTTCAAAATTCGTTATCGAACTATTTAGAAATTAAAAAGCTGCACAATTGAGTGGAAACAAACTTCTCGCTTTAAAGGGTTAATTAAACGTTATGTTTGTCTCCTCTGAATATTACAAGAGCAAATGTATGTCGAAGATATCCGGTTCGTTAAGGTTGACAGGACTCACTAGTATCCATGAATCACCTGCATCCTCCACGGTATTTTTAAAATTATGCGTATCTATTTCGATCTTTAAAACATATCATGGCGATGTATATGACGTCAATGGCTCTGGTCTTGAAACTCATTTTCTTCTTGTTTTAAATGGGTTTCGATGTCTCAATGTCCTGAGACACGAGGCAAGCCATTACATCGCTAAAAAATTCTTATAATTAATGATGCCTTCAACCCAGAAGTCAACAATTCCACGAATCAAACATTTTTGTTTACAAATTTTTCTTAAACGAAAGTAGGCCCCGTTTAATATTCGTGCAAAAAAACAATATTGTAACTTGAGCATTTAAGTGTTGCTTGAAAACCTTTTTTCACAGAGTAAAATTGAAGCACAAAATGTCAACGTTTAAACTTGTCATTGAACTTTTTTTTCAATTGTTTTCTTTAGCTTTTTAAAAATTGTTACTATGAAATAATGATTGAAAATTTTTTGTTCCGCTGTACCAATCTTTCTACTGCTTCCAATTAACTTTTAAAAGGTTACTTTGTCTAACCAATTAAATTTTTGGTGAATCTTTACCGTTCATTTTGTTATATTAGATAATATATTTTCACTGGGTTCGCATCGGAAATTTGATTTATTTATATAACAAACGGGAGACTTTCTTTTTATCATTCAAACATGCCTCTCAGACTTGGGCTGAATATTTGAATTTAATACCAATTATTTATACGTTTGTCGTTACAGTAAATGAAATTTTAAATTTAGTAGCTTTGATAGTTGATTTCACGTATACAAGAAACATGTAATTTTGCAGTATAATTCATTATACAATTTTACGTATCACATCTTCAATCGAATAAAAAATCTCAAACGTTGAGGTTCACGGAAAGCGAGTAAAAACTGTCCGGATTTAACATATTCTTCGGATCAAAACTTTATTTCGCCGGGGAAGGACATTTTTTCGACTTCGTAAGCAAGCAAAAATTGCTGCTCTACTCGATTTTCGCTCCATAAATCTGGACAAAGAAAATTCTATTATACGCCCGGGAAAAAAGTTTTGGCGAAAGAAAATGAGGCGAACGAACATGACTGCCATTATCACACTTTTCGTAGCTCCGAATCGATATGTTTGTCAAAACACCATACACCATATCTCATCGAAGATACAGATGACAAGTGCTTTTGCCTCGAGGGGCGAAAGTTTCGAAATTTTTTTTGCGCAAAGTAAGAAGTTGCTCGATGCGTAACGAAATGGAGTGTATCGATAAATTTACGTAAATCGCCGGCTCGCTTACACTCGTAACCGAAAGCCATTCATTTACAGCGGCGATAAGAGCAAATTTATCGTCATCCTAATAAACGTGCCATCTTTCTCTAATAAAATGATTCATCGCGCCTTTCGCCGTTGAAAATAAAAAGTGGCCGCGATGATAATTTCAAATAACGCATTTCGAAGACGCCCCGATAAGATCTATGGGTATGTTTGCCCGCGTCGAAACAAAATCTAGTTTTTTCATGATTTTCGAAAAACGCGAATAGCGAGTTTTCCTTTTTCCATGTTTATTATCGTTCCTTTGACTTCCTTCCGTTTCCCATGCAGGAAGCGCGCACCGAGAAGCTCCGATTATTATACTAAATTTATTCTCACTGTATCGCTTTTCGAGCTCGTCAAATTTCATAAATAACTTGGGGGATCGCGAAAAAACGCTTGTATCGTTTAAGCCGCATTACTAAATCAGTGCAAAGTTCTCGTTGAGTCAAGTATACTTTGTACGTCGCATAGCCACGAGAGTTCAATAGACGTGAGGTATGTCCGTATTTACCCCAGGTATTTTTAATCGGCGACAATTTTCTCGATCTAAAACGCATCCTTCTCCACCCGAGGTCGTGAAAAAATTATTTCACAACGCATTTTTCACGCGACCGTCGATCCCTTCGAGTGAAAAACACCCTCGAGGGAGCGTTTTGCCGTTTTCAACTTTTGAAAACAGAAATTCAATTAATATGAATCACGAATCCGCGTCCCCAATCACGCGAAAGAATTTCTTGTTCCTAGACGATTGACCCTGTTCGTTGAAGTGATTAAAATGAATGATGAAGCGAATTTATTCCGGCTGCAATTCGGCGACGTAATCACAAGAGACCCGAAATGAAAATCCACCCCGGGCGCAAAAAAATTCAGAGGAAAACATTTTCCACGGACGGCGCTGCCGAAAATTCGCGTCGATCTTTTTATACTTGATATGGAAAATGGCGAAACGTATGGTTAACCACGTAGATGGTCGATAGTGCACGAGAACCGTTCAGTTTCATACTTTCCTTTACTTTCTTCGAAAAGTATGACGTGTTCCTCGCCTATGCACTGTGACAGAATGGGATCAGCAAAAATATGCGCAATAATGCTCGCCTCTCGGTGGTTTTTTCGACGTTGATATAAATGTCGCCCCGCCGTTTCCGGCATTCGGCAAATAATCACCGGTTCCAATTTCTTAGGGCGTCCCATCTCCCACGCATAAACCAGCCTTTCGGCTTCTCCCGACTTCTTTAATTGAAATTTCCGAGAGCGAGTAAATCATCGTTCTTTTTTCTTCAGTTCCCATTTTTCTTTCCCGATTCAAACGAAATGCAACAATCGCGAGTTAGCGCAACGTCAAGTTTCTCCAAAAAAGCCTAAGAAGATGAGAAATTCGCGAAGAAATTGGAGAGTGGGACAAGAGGCGCGATGAAATTACCGAAAAGGAACGCCTTTCTCGTTAATTTCAGCTCTTTGAACGGTTGTAAGTACCGTGGTCGGTGGCATTATGTTTCTACCTTGGGTTCTATTACCCTTGTTGTTAAACTTAGAGTCACTAAACTATAGACCGCAACACGATCGTAACTACAGGCCACGTGGCTTCCGACGTGTGGCCTGGGTACACACAGTCTTGCGTAAAAACGTAAGTACAGTCAAGACGTTGCGGCTTTTTCGCCTCTCTCATCTCGAAGGTTTCTTTATTCGCGTTTACAGGGCTTTTTCCTCGACTTTTTCAAAAGAATCGATCGCTGGAACGAAACTTTTAATTGCGCAGGCGATTCAATATTTTACGAGTTCACGCACGAGCGGCTTTTTAGTTTCCAGAAGTAGGGTGGTGCATGGTATATTACATTAACTGGAACGTACGATGAGGGCTTTTTAAGTTAAAAATAAGTTGGTAATTCGGAAGGGGAAAAAACGGCTGGAATTATCAAATGCCATATCTATTGAACCATGTATAAAGCATAGTAATTACTCGCATTTGAAGTGCGGAATTACGAGTGTTGTAATTTTCTTATGCGCGCACGAATCGAGTTACAAATGGGGTGAATTGTATTTCCGTTTGTTCATTTATGCCTCCCCAGCGATCACTTTTTTCACCGTTTACAACAACTTTTTCACCGTTAACTAAAGCTACGCGTGCTAACAATTTCTTGGATTACAAATTATAGGAATTCACGGAGCGCGTTATTGTTTATCGCATGAAAAATTAAGAAAGGGAAATAATCGTTGTTTCCCGCGTCGTATGAAATTGCAAAATGCGCTATGCTCTTTTCCGTTTATTAATTATGGATCGACGTTAGCTTCAGATAAGCTTGATCGTCGATGATAAGAGTAATAAGATGTATGAAACATTCCCACGAGTACCAGAGAGCTATAGAATATTGCTCGTTAGCTCCAACAAACGGGCTGTACATCCATGCAGCGATTTTTATTCAATAATGTTTCAACTACGCAATTGCATTTTTTATGGACTTGAAAATGTATAAAAATGTACATTGAACACGCTCGATCTCTTTACTTTGACTGGAAGAGTGAAAATTGATTCTAAATAGAGTCATTCAATTCCTATCATTTTTTAAATAAAATTCCACTCCCAAAAATTTAGCTGTAATGAAATGTTTTCTTCATTATATCCATGATAATTCAGATAATTGATCATGCTTGGAAATAAGGAATATACAAAGTGATAAGGGATGGATCGAAAAAACCAATTAACTTCTACTAAATTGTTAAACGAAGCGTGATTTGGATCGAATTTTGATTATGAATCGATTCAATATTAATTAAAGTTGGAATGGAATTGGATTGAGATTGTAATAAAACTGAAATAAAATTCGAAATAAACTTTATTTGAATCTTGATAAAATTTGATTACAAACGTTATTGGCTCTTTAAAAACTTCTCAAAAATTATTGTTTTATTGTAATTTGATCAATATTCTATGATGATTCGACTTATATTTTCGGATTCATAAATGAATTTGTAATATATAAATAATAAAGATGTAAACATTTCGAGAAATGAAAAATTATGAAAATTGGATCGAAAAACCAATGAACTTTGACTAAAAATAGAAAAGAACGATTTACATTAAATTTAATGTCTGCTGAAATTTGATTACAATTTGGTTCAACTTTAATTAAAATTCGGTTACAAAAATAAATGAAAAAGAAAATTGAATCTCAGAACGAGTTTCCAAAAAATTATACTTTGACTTATAATCGATAAATATGTCATCGCGATTTTATTAAAAATCTGATAAAAATTCGATGTTTTATTTATAACGTTTTTCAACCTCATTTTATCAGAACCATTTTCGAATTGTATACAAATTTCAATCAAATACCAATCAAATGATAACTGAATATCATACATGAAACTGGAATTGATTTTTATCGAAATCATTCATGAAATTGTTTATTTCATCCAAACTATTACGGAATACTATTCGCCGTTATTCAAAACAACTATTTATTTATCAAAACTATCGTAAAACAAATAAATTAAAGTCTATTTCATGTACGAGCCATCCATAATAAATTATGGATATTTTTGAGAAAATTTTTTTTCCGCGTATACAAACTCAATCCCCGTACTCCCCTTAAAGACATACTTTATTCGTTTCCATCGCTTAATAAATGGAGCAAAAAACATCGGACATACGAAAGTCAAGGAATGGAATTCGGGTATTTTTCACCATGTGCCATTTACTTATAAAAGTCCATCGATCATTCCGCGGGCGAAGTTCGAGCATTTTTTGCAACAAATATCTGGATTTCAAAAAGTCCCCTAATTGAATTCCCAATAAATAAGGAGCCATTTTTCAAATGAAACCTCGCGCCCCGCGAGCAGTTTTAATTAATCGGAGAAAATGGGGATGACGCCCGCGCGCGTACTTTTCACTTAAATAGGATTAATATCCGCCGGAAACGCGGTCGCGACCGCGGGAAAACCGATATTAAATTTCCTCGCGACGAAAAAAAAAAACAGAAAAACGAAAATTGGAAAACATTCCCGTGGCCGAATCACGGGCGAGCGGTCAAGCAATTCCGGAGCTACGCTATAATGTGGGGCGCACGTACGCGGAGGGGCCAGCGCTGTCTACGTCGATACTCGCAGGAATCTCGACGCGCGACTCCCGAAGCCGACGCATAAAAGCTCAAGTATGTAATGGCAAACAATGCGACGATCGTGGCTCAAACGCCTCGTAAAAGTACGCTGCTGGTTTATACGACTCTTTTCGGATTTATCACTCGTAGCCATCTCATTTCGAAGGAAGACCTGCTTTTTAGATATCCAAACGGGCACTTCCAACTACTCCCCCCAACGTACATACATACACAACACACATATGTATCCTCCAAGTACATACGCGCTATTTATTTATTTTACTTTTCGATTTCTTCCCCGGGAAAACTCCGGACCCTTTCCTTGATTTTTACGCCGAAATAAAAATCTTTACTTCGGGGGCTTTTTAACAGGACCGATGATGGCTCGATGATAGTTCACTTTCAATTGGGGGATTCCGCAGTAACACGTTGTTTCGTTGAATGGGATTATTTTCAAAACGGACTCATTAACAAGCAAATATTCGAATCAAACCGCAGGCAACGAGCAATTCGCTGGGAACTTTGAAAATTAGCGTAAGCGATTCGTCGTTCCAGTGACGTCGACCGGGGTCGACTGCAATTGCAAAGGACCAAATAACACGTGTCGAGAAACGTTGATATGTTCGCCATGTTGACGTGTCCAAGCCCAGGGAAAAAAGCAATCTACGTTTCAATGAGGACGACAAATAACGTAATTAGCGACTGGAAAACTCATTTTAAAACGCAAGCAAGTATTTTAAAACGAGATAGGATTTTTTGCAGCAAGGGTGGACGTAGACAAGAAGCGCGCAGCCCCGGTAATTTGCCGAAAATGAAAAAGCTCTCACCGGGTTCGGCGAAGGTGATGATCTCCGAGGTCCTCGCGTAGAAATCGTCGAGCTCCTCCTGGGAGTCCTGGCGCGATTCTTCGTCGGGATCGAAGTAGTCCCGGTAGGGCGTGGTATTCCTTGGGTCGTACTCGTCCTCGGGCACTTTCTCGTCGGCAGTAGCGGTAGCCGTCGCGGCAGTACTCACGGTATTCTCCTCCGACTGATCGAGGTTTCGATAAGAATACTCTTCGCCGGCATAAATGAAGTCGCCGTAAGCGTCGGGCCTGCTGTCCCTCTCGTAAAAGTCGTTGCGGCGCCTTTCGGCGGCCGCAGCCGAAGCCGCAGCCGCGGCCGCGGCGGAGGCGGATGCGGATTGATGAACGGAAGTCGATTGTTGAGCCTCGGCTCTGTAAAGGGTCTCAAGGGCGAGATGCCTCGGGACCGTTGCCAGGGTTCTATTAACATCGGGCCTGCTCCTGAGGCCGAGCTTCGTCAGAATCTGGTGCTTGATGGCCTCGAGCCTGAGGTCATCCGGGTTGGGTCCACCGCTGGAGTCCTTCCGGTGAATGCTGTGCGCGTGCTGCTGATGATGCTGCTGGTGTGGGCAACCGGGGCAAGTTTGGTGCGGAGCTTGCCTCGCAAGAACCGGCGGAAGCGTCAGTCTGCAGAGCAAAAGTACCAGAAGAACGCGGCCGAGGAGGAGCGTGGATCCGGACGAAGAAGAAGCCGGCCGGCGCGTCTTCTTGGAGAAGAATCGTTCCGTGGTAGCAGCGGCAGCGGCGGCTCGGGGCGGCTCCCGCCGGCATCTGCGACGGCAACGGAAGCGAAAGCGATGCTGTAGCGTCCTCTTTTTCCTGGTGCACGACGTCGCGGAGCTCGTATCGTTCTCTTTAGCGGCGATTCCCTCTCGGCGCGGACGACGACGACTCGAGAACCGACGGTGCATTTCGACGCCGGCGAGTCACCTTCTCCTCCCGCCGCCACAACCGATCGCCAACGATCTTTCTCGATTTTTTCCCTGATTACCGAGCTCTTCCCCGTCCTCCGCCTTCTTCTTCTCCTCCCGCTTTTTCGCCGTTGCTTCTTTCCTTGCTCCTCGTCTTTGTCGACGGCCGACGACGAGGCTTCCTGGTAGGCTAGCGATTTTGGCCTGGACGAGCTCGAGGTTGCTTTCGCTAGTGCAATTATCGATATGACCTTTTTGAGGTTTGCTATCGTTGACGGTGGCAAAAGACGATGACCACGACGGGGAGAAGGCATCCTCGCCTAAACCCCCCATTACCAATGCGCCTTGGCAGTTACCAACCGAGCGATTTCACCATCACACCGCTGGATCAACCTCCTCGTCGCCCTCGCCCGATTATCGGCCATTCGCGGTAACTGGATGTACTTAATTACCCGTGATCCTTGGCCAGCACCAACGGAGAGACAATAAGGCGCGAGAATCCTTCTCGCTTCTCGTTTTTCTTCTTCTACTCCTTCTTCTCCTTACTTTCTCCTCGTCCTTCTCGTTTTATTTTGCTTCTTTATATTCCTTATGCATACACTCTCTCTCTCTCTCTCTTTCTCTTTTTCTCTTTCTCTCTCTCACTCTCTCTCTCTCTCTCTCCCTCTCCCTCTCTCTCTCCCTCCATCCCTCTCTCTTACTCTCTCTTCCCCTCTCTCCACACCCCCCCCTTCCCCTAGCCCCGCGTTGTCCTTGTCCTTCCCCCACTCACGCACAACCAGACTCCTCCCGCTGTCTACCATACCACGCTACTCTCACTCGTTCATTCTCTCACCCACTCTCACCAACCCCTCCCACCCGCCAAC
>JABFQM010000811.1:0-28401 GCA_022816865.1 Zelostemma sp. ZL-2020
TTTTTTTTCATGAAGAAGAAGATATTGTTGAATAAATTATACTCACATATTAAATGTAATTAATTATGTTGCATTATAAATATTTTTTTCAATTCGCCCTTGCATTAAAGTATCGATCCACCTTAAAAGGCTCAACTTTGGTACATGATGAAATTCAAGACCCTTGATTAATGAGCCTACAAAGGCTTTCTAGATAAATAAATGTAAATAACGAAGCATGAATATGTGCTAGAAAATTACTATGCAAATAACGTGCAGCTTCATCGTCGATCCGTCTCGTTCGTATATTTCACGACTCGACTCTCGGGGAACGAGGAGGAATCCTTAGGCCGTGATCGAGATCGGTATCTATCGGCTAAATGGCTCTTCAGAGGGATCCGTCATTCTAGCACACCATAAGCGGCGGCGCTTGGCGTCACAGGTTTTCTAGACTCTCGCCTCATTTAATTTATCCCGTGCGCTGCTGCCGAGGGACACAACCTGTCGATACCACGGACATATTTCCTCGACGATTTCGGCCGATGCCCGCGGATGCAATGGACGTGCCTGCGGGGAATTCGCATCGAGGACGTTCGAAAATTAATCGCACACCTGGCCGAAAACGTGATATGATCGGCGATCAAATTACAACGGAATCGCGTCACCTCTTTCAGCTTTTGGGTTATTCCGACCGCTGTTTATCTGATCGAATGCTACCCAAATGAAGGACGCGGAGGCTCTTTCAATCGGCTTGAAAAGAGGATGTATAAAATTGATGACAAAAAATCGCCGCATGAAAACTTGAATTTTTTTTAGCTAATGGAGTAGGGGAGAGTGTTGTACATCGAAACATTGCGTTTTTTTATAGAAATGTTGCCGCTGATGAAAGTTGATTAATATTGTAAAATGCACCTTCGTACGTAACTTCAAGTTCCTAGTTTATAAATTTGTTCGAATTATTGCGGTATTTTCGACGATAATTATTTTCAACACTGAAAATCTCAGTATTTTTTCAAAAAAACGAGTACTGAAAATTCAAAAAAATATATGTACGGTTCTATGTTGTTTTCTGGATCTATCGGTGTATGAAACAAATATTTAATGAAATATTTCTGGTCTAGAAGCTGAGGAAGAAAAAATGTGTTGTACCTTGGAACATCCATAGCATTTTAATTTAGAATCGCTGAATTGATTGTTGAAAATGATGAAATTGCGATTACTTTTTTCGAAAAGCAGAGCAAAAGAGAAAGATTTCCAAATTGATTTTTCAGACATTAAAAGATCGATTAAAGACTTTGCTTGAATGAAATTGGATGCAAAATTACATGTTGTTTCCGATGAATAAAATAGTATTAAATTTTAGCCGATCTACACAAGTACGAAAAGTGTTCCAAGGTACAACCCTCTCCCCTACAATTCAATAACTCGCGTTTGTTTCGATATAATCGCATTTGCTCGAACTGGGTGAGTGTACACGTGTTAAAGTGTTGCACCCTGAATCTGACGTGTGTCGTGGCTATACAACTCACGCATCGGCGAGTACGAATAGTTAGGCTTCTTACTCACATGCGCATGTAACGATCGCTCACAAAGTTCAAGAAGAAGGAGATCGAGTACGCCAAAATTAGAGTAGAACGAGACGAAGACAAGTGGCTGGATCGTAAACTCTTGCCATGGGGAATCATTTTACACCTTACATGAAATTCGAGCGACAAGAAAGCGTCGTAAGACTTCTTTTACGCCAAGATTGCAATGTTTTACAAGTATTTTGAAAGCCTTACAAAACTTTACCCCGTACGATTGTTCGTCGTACGAACTGGGAAAATGAAAAAATCGAGGCGGTGTCGTTAAATTAGTTGAATGAAGGTTATAGTTATGAGCAAGAGCAGAAATGTTTGCAACTACTCAACAAGAGAGAAAACAGAGAACCAATACGGGCTATTAGGAGGAATAACCGGCGCGCTGGCCTATGGCGAACGCGGTAACTTTATATCCCGGAGGCGGCTTCTTTGATGCGCCGCTTGCTCTACGTCGTTGGTCAACCCACCGCCGTAGACCATGGTCCATCCACGTAGGACATCTCGAATACCACGGAATACCGCGGGAGTCCGATGTTCACGAAAGCCTGAGGTTATTCCGCCTAGTCTTCTTTTATATATGTATATGCGCACACCCTTCATCCCGTATAAACATACACACGTACCGCATTTACACTGGTCGAGTTACTGACTCGCTCGAGTCACTCGAACCCGGACCCACCCGGAGCATCGTGTACTACGACGATAGTATTGTCGATCGAGACTGCAAAAATACGTCATATAATCGATGAACGGTCAGCTGTACCGAGAGGGGTATCGGAACCCCTTGTACTTTCCACATCTTCGGCATTTTTACAAGCCGGGAAGAGAGAAAAATCGGAATTTCATGTTCTTTTTGACTTTTTTGGACGATTCGTAGCGGAAATGTTAATGAAAAGGGAGGCATTTTTGCGAAATTAATTTATAGGAACGGCTGCGACTGTCGAAAGTATATAAAACTTTCCGAGTATGCCATTGTTAAGTGCATTGTTCTCATGATAATAAAGGCCAAATACAATGAGAGCTTCACAGAAGTATTACAGTCTGCTGATGTAAACTCTGTAATGTAACGACTTTGTGTGTCCGATTAAAAGTTAAACATTGACAATGATACGATTTTAAATGCGATAATGACCACCGCACCGGATGCTGCGATTATCCGGTGATACGACCGGTCGATCGTACAAAAAGTCTCGACACCGAGCATTCGCGGAGGTGCCATTTGATATTACTAACACTGAGAGTTTCTTGATAAATTGTTATTATTTTCAGAGATAAAATTTCACGTTTAATTAATCAATCGAAATGCAAGATCGAGAGTTTCCCGCGTTATTAAAAGTACAATAACGCACGTGTTTCAAAGACCATTGTTCGGGTTTACATTAAGTTCAACAGACTCGGAAAATCTTGGAGAAATCTTGTCAAATCGCGCTTGAGGCTCGAAGATCGTCGTTTCCTCTCGTTAGAGCGGGATTTCCGACTGAGTTCGTTTCTACATCTTTTCATCGCTGCTCCAATTCTGCCCCATTCTTGCATTCCCAAGAGATATAAACTCGCGCGTCCGCTGGAGGAGTGAAACGGGAAGGATTTAAAGACTCGTCATTATTTATAATTTTCCGCTTCTTGCAGGAGAAAAATTCTTGACTTCGCGTTGTGCGCGTTTAAAAGAATGGCGAGTCGCGGCCTTTTCTTCGTGTCAAGACCCAAGAATACAGAGGGAAGAATGAGGGAAGGGAATGTCGAAAATATTTTTCCGAATAGAGCCGAGTTTTATCGTACGCATCAACATCGAGAAACGATCCTGAAATTAAATTCAGCGAGATTATACGAAGAATTTTGCGGAATGCACGAAACATGCGAGGACGGTCCTTTTGTTGGCAGAAAAAGAGCGAAAGGAAAAGGATCGTAGATAAAGTAGCGGAAGCAATCAGTTTATTGGCTGTCGAAAGGAGGTGCATTGACGGACAAACGGACTTAAGAATGGACGAATGGTCGCGCGAGGGTTCGAGAGAAAGAATTGCCGTGGGCTCTCGCGTGAACCGCGTAGGCTGGCTTAACGAGCTCGAGCCCGCCGAGCGACGTGTACGACGCTTGGCATGCTCTCGTTATCCGAGCACGAAGGAGCGAAACTCTTCTCTACGTATACACACACAAAGAGCCGTTAAAGGATTGACTTAATCACTCAGTCGCATCTTGTGTCAATCGTGCAAAACTCCTCCTCGCAGGACTTGATACACGCCTTGATTCATCGAAGAAGCGCTCCACGACTACTGCAAGCTCGTGTCAATCCGCAGCCTCCTGATCTTCGTTCGATTATTTCAATTATCGTCATTATTGGTAAATTACTCTATCCTTATTCGTCCAAGGAATTTCTCAAATTACACTTTTCTAGTATTCTTTCTTCCATTGTTTCCTGATTACAAGTACCTGCTATTTATTAAGGAAAAAGTGGATACTTTTATGACAATGGAAAGTGGTTTTTTTTAACCGAATAGAAAAAACAATGGCGGGTTATAGTTTGCCTTCAAAAAGTTATTCTTTACGGAATTGAAAATAACAATCACTTTTGAGGTGCCTGAAGTAAAATCGCGTCAATTTATTGTTAGTATACTTTTCTATTTTAATTTAGATTTTCATTTCGGGATAAATATTTGTTATAAGCAAGTTTTATATTGAAATAGGATTGGCTGATGGTACAAAAAGAAATTTTCTGAAAATGCTTGTGCTGTTCTCACGATAATTATTTTGCATTTACACATCTTGCAAAAAATTATGATGAAATTTTATTATTGTTTTCTCAACTCAACTATGTAATAATCATCAAATTCTAACAAAGGTATTTTGATTACAAAATAGTGGTTTGTAAATGTTTTGTTATCCATGGAAAATAATATTATCTCAATGTTTAAAAATTGTGTCAGATAAGTAAAGAAAAAATGTCATCACGAAATAGATAGCAACCGTGGTAATGAAGATAACAAAAAACAATTACGCTAAAGAATAATAAAAAATCGAAAAATATTTGATTACTCGTCACTAGTCATGTAATCAAATTCTTATCTCGTCAAATGTTTCAGAAATAATTTTTTATATTGCTAGTAATCGATTTTTAAGGTTTTTACAATTACTCGTTCAATTTTCTCATGTGCCAACAGTACAGACATAACAGTGACATCAATTTGGTCATTGATAAAATAGCACAAAGCTATTTCATCAAACGATGATGTTTTTCCACCCATTTTGCTTCCTTTTATTCCAATTATTTTGGTACTTGTCAAATGATATATTTTCTGATGTTTAATTCGATCCAGAAATTTTCTTTGATCAAATTGAATAAAAATGGAAAAAGTGGAAAGAAACTTCTCGTTATTTGCAACCTAGAAAAAAGCTAGAATTTGTAAGATTAAAAAAATGTAGTATTTGAAGCACTAATTGTATTATTTCAACGACTCAAACAGCGTTTTCATGCGATAAAGTTCTAGTTTTTCGGAATAGAAACGTATTTGTTCGTACAGCAGATAGACAGTCGATTGGATGCGAGACTGTTAGCGACAGGCAAATGGTCGAGATAGGGAGGAGGAAGCGAGCAAGGATGTGAAAGTCCTATATATGCTTCACAGAGGTGGAAGGGTGCGCGAGGACGAACACACGGTGAACTTTTATTTAAATAAAACCGGTGTAACGCTCGATATTGCAGTTTCGGTTTATGCATTCGAGTGTATAACACGGGCCATTTCGACTTTTATGATCGCGCGTAAAACATTCAGCCTTGATTAAACGAAACCGTACACAACTGTTCGACCCGCCAGGTTCCATGTTTCCACATTTTTGTATTTTGTCGACTTTGAAATCGATACCCTTTCGGAAAAGTTCTTCCGACGTTGTGTAAGATTCTACCGGCAAATATTGATTTCGGGAAAAGTCGCGTTATTGAATTAGGGCTCTATTAACAAACATGATTGGAGAACCTTTTACATAAGCGGAAGAAAAATGATACACGGCTAATGTTGGGCTAAGCACTAGAAAGACGTTGGTGTGTTCGAAGGATTACTTCGTTGAGTGTTGTCTCTCGCTGCTTTGCGGCGTACAGCTTACTTTTGAAACGGATCTAGTTCCATTATTGTATCAAGTTACGCGGTCCATGCTCGTGGCTACCTTGGCTCAAGACTCTTCGTCCACGTCTCATTTCTTTTCCAACACTTTTCCCGAGACATCGATTTCATCGCAGAAATTCCACGAGCGAGTATTAGTTGCAAAAATACTTAAATTATACTCATTTGAATCGCGCACTTGTCGGCATTGATTATCACGAAAGCACTCAAGTTTTAATGCCGCCGTAAATAATACAGCAGATACAGAGAAATTGGGAAAATGAATGGAGTAATGGAGAATTTTGCAACTGCGAGACACGGTAAATGTGTAATAAACGAAGAAAGTACCTTTTTACGTATCTCGTATATCGAGGATTTATCGCAAAATTGACTTAGCTACATCGTAGAGTGTAGTCAATTGTTAAGTAACAAGCTTTTCGTATCGGGCCGCGTTTATGAATATCGCGACATTTTATGACACCGCGAGTCGTCGTAAAATTCGACGCAAGACGTCGGTTACCTCCCCTTCGGTGGGGATGGTAGAGCAGTGGCAGCAGCAGCAGCAGCAGCAGCAGCAGCAACATCGCGAGACGAGAACAGAAAAAAAAGGAAAAGCGTGAATATAAATTGAAATTTACGTTGTTGACACTGGAATCGCGTGGTGAGCCGTTATTTCTTTTCCATTCCCCTTGTCCTTTGATCAAATTCAACACGGGCGTGTTAAAGTAAGACTCGCCTTTAGCAACGTGTCGTAATCGCGACAGAAAACGTAAAAACGATAACGCGCCGACACGTGCGATGAAGTCGTGTAGATTACACTTTATAGATTCGTTTCCATTCCTGATTATGCTCGAAAGAGCCTATTTTTAGATCGGCCGATCAGAGGCTCTCGTATACTCATTAACATTCACGGGAACGAGAGGCGTACATTGTTTTCGGCCTTAAATAACTACGCTTCCCTCCGTGAACAAACTCGTTCCACCGAGATGTAATAAATGCTAGTCGCGTATCTCGAAAATGTTCATATAAAATAATAACAGCGTGCGCGAGGCGTTAATGATGTTTGACGCGACCGTGAGTTACGATGTTTTACAAAAAAACGAAGAATCAGAAGAAGAAGAAGAAGCAAGAAAAGGCGAAGAAAAAAAAAAGGGTTGCACGTGGTAAACGCTCTCGCAGGCCGAAATGATATCTGATCGAAGACGCAGGAACGAACGGAAAGTCGTAATAAAAGGCACGCACGCAGCGAGATCCGCGGGATCGCGGCGGATAATCGTAGTGTAGAAAAAGGCCGAGAAGGTGTGGAGGCGAAAAAGTGAGTGAGGGAGGAAGAGAGACTGATCGAGGTGGTGCTGTATGTGTATATACGGCTCGCCGTCGTAGCGTGGGCGGCCCAGCATCCGGCCTAAACCAAGATAATATAGCGCCGGTCCAAGAGGACATTTGCACCATCATTAAAATTCGCGATAGCGGATCAAACAGGCTTGGTGACATCAGCGTCGTTCGCGCGATCCGGCAACTAAACGAGCGAACGGACACTTGCCGTGTAAATCTCTCGTCCCTGCTTCGCTATGAGTCGGTCGTGGCCCAGCAGCGTCTTCTTTTACCGACCACCCCTCTCGTGGAACGTTTGAGTAGCGTCTTGTTCGTTCGTGCAAGCCTCGCGATTCACGCACTTGGTATGCGTATAACGAATCTCATTATACGCATACCAAGCACGATAGCGTGAGCCGACAATTAGTATGGCTTCTATATATGCCGGAGAGTCCGTTCCCGTACTGTGACGTTTATCGCACGCTTCGACAGGTATGTCGAAGCTTGCTAAAACCTCTGCTTAATTATTGTCGTTAATGAATGTTCTCGAAGCTAGATATATTATGTCCACCGCGTGCTATTTTAACGTAACAGCGAAATATATTTCCATTGCGGGTATAAAAACACGAAGAATAAATCACGACCCTCTCTCTCTTTCGCGTTTTTCCTGGCTAAATTGAATTTTCTTCGTTTAAGAAAATTGTCGTCTTCGTCTTTTGTTTATTGTGGGTTCGTTGACTTAATGACGTTTAGTTTTTCATTGGTGTTTTATCATTTAACTTATACTTACGTTATCTCGGCTTCAATTAACGCAATCGAAAGCAAGTCCGAACACATAAATACTTAAATGCTTTGAATTTTAGTTGCCTAGAACGAAACCTATCGCCGTTAAATACCAAGGCGAGTAAAATTTCCATCAACTCGTCCGTTTGCCGAGTGTAACGAGGCGCTTATCAACAAACATCGCGAGATGTACGATAAATTTCCAAACGTTTTTCAAATTACGCGCTTATCGCTTGAATGATCTATTCTCGCGCAAATTGTTCGCACGAATTAAAAACATAGTAGCGCGATTATACAGTTCTTTAACGACCTCGCTTTCTGGATCCAACGCTGCAATGAAGAACAATGATGGATCTTATCGGGCGGCGAGGGCGCTGCATTGGGCGTAACGCGTTATGACTATTATTAGGGTTAATTGTTTTCCCTCGGACAATACGCCGCAACCAGCGTCGGATTGATATCGCTACGTTCGACGACCGTTACATCGCTGTGCTCCGCGGACCGATTTGTTGTAAATTATGCGCGAGAGATTAATCTCTTAACCAGTCCACTCGGGACTCATATTCAGATCACTCGAGCCATTCATCTTCGCTACTTCCTTGAAAAAAATCAATGAGGATGCAATGTTTCGCAGAGAAAAATGATAATGCTTCACTTGATGCATCGTAAAAGCGCGGATAATTATTTAATGAAGCCAAAAGTCAAGCGTTAACTACGACGTAATTTTAGAATTAACGGGAAAGGCTTGCTCTCCAACAAAAAAACGCTAATTAATCCCTACTTCATTGCGGTTTTACCGGTATTCTGAAAAATTGCGAGCCTTGGAAACTGCTGATATTGCGAATTCCCTGTTCGAGGAGTAAAATATACTTTGTTTCCGGAGTTATGTAATTCATAGAGTTTCGATGATCAAGGCGGTATATCAGAGGATCTGGACGGAGAACTTCTTCCAAGAATTGGTGAACTCAAGACGTCCATTAACGAGCCTGAGATACCGAACTACACGTGTAAAAAATTAAGCCGTACGAGCCAGTGCTCACGGCCTCGCGAATATATTTATGTAGATTCAATGATCCAGCTCTTGGACGGGATTTTTACATTCCTTATTGAACCTCCGCTTCTTTATTTCTATATACGCGAACGCGACTGTAACGGTAGCTGAAAATGTAAATGCAGCGCGCTTAAGTGGCGGCAAGTTGTCGGATGCACACATATATCGCACCTCTGCAAAGTGCCCCGAGGAATCGCAACGAAGCGTGAGTGACGCGAACGTGGATTACGCCGTGCTTCGTTTTTTTTCCCATGTTTATAGGTCGCGGAATTTATAAACATGTACGTTTCGATAAATATTAACGAAATTACGAGCTCCATTTGCTTCGTTTGGCTAATCTGAAATGATTATTTCTATACCGTGAAACGGCTTTGACAAGAATAAAAGTCACGGCATAAAAAGATCTAAAGTTATCACGAATGTTAAGTCATCCCTCTTCTTCGGCGAAACGACAGTGACTGCGTCAGTTTTTAATGCTTCTCGACATTATTTTGCCTATCGCTTGATGCACCTGTGCAACTCGCTACGTCGGCGGAATGAGTTCACAATCATATCGTTTCGTCTGCGTTCATGAGTTCAGGATGAATAGCAGGGAAAAGTGCTCTCTAAGCATCGAGACACCTTTTGTTTTTTTTGTTTAAGAGTGTCATTTTTATTAAAAGCATAGCTCGAGTTTTTGAATTATTAAAACTAATACTTTAGCTACAAAATTAAATGACAAAAACAAGACATACAAAAAGATTCAAAAGTTTATTTATTTTATTTATTTATGTTGAACAATCGTTTTAAGACCGGTCCAAAACAAAACCGTTTGTTTCGGCTCCCATCCTCGGTTTTTATTTGAGATGAACATTGGTTTTGTAAACTTCTTTAGCCTTGAAAAGGAGCCAAAATTGAGGAAAATAAATTGATCCATAAAAGTCGATCTATTTCTACTATTTTGCAATCGACGCGTGGCGAACCAGTCCCAATTTTCTACTGACAATCTCACTTCAAGTATCTCAAAAATAATTCATATTTTGAATTCAATACAGAGAATCCATTTTGCCGAAACCTGAAACGTTTCAACATTATATTAATCAAATGTTTCTATAATTTCTCAACCTAGGACACTCTCTCCCACTGTATAAATTAATGACCCGTAATAACAAAATTACTCGGTATTATTTGTCCTAAAAAATTCCATCTCTTTTCTAATTTAACAATAATCCTATGATCACGAGTAGAAAACATCACAAGAGTCGAAAGGATGAGATGTCTGAAAGAAATCAATAATAAAAAGAAGAGTATCTCGTGTGATATAACAAGAAATGCATGAATACCTTTCAGTATCTGTCAGGCTCTCTTTTCTCTTGTAGTGGATAAATAAAGTAGTAAATGTTTCTCCAAGATCCGAGAGACACTTCACGAAACAGAGATACGAGTACGTAGCCTGTTCCACAAGAGGTGGAAGGACGACGACCTATTAAGATTCTCGCGGTAAAGCTCTAGTGCGAAATTCTGTCTAGCTCTACCCAACTTCTTCGCCAGTTCCTCGTCCTTCTTCGCTCCACCTCTTTTTCGCGGAGTCTGCGGTATCGCGAGTGTTACAAATCCGGCAAAACTCTTGCCGCTCACGACACCTGCTGAATAATTCAGTCACGAGCTGCGCTATCCTTACGGGTAGCCCTTGATTGCTTCGAAGAGACGACGAGAGAGAATTCTCGAAGATGTGCAATGCCAGCCATGCCACAGTCAAACGACTCCGCTGTATATGTACAGGCTGCTTCAAAATTGCCGTATAAACTTTGCATGTTGAAAAACTTTCTTCCTTGTATTTGACACCGTTCGTGACTTCCTTTTTTAATCATCGATTCATCCGCAATAATTTTTTGACGCCTCGTTAATGACAATTTTTCGTACGATTGTAAAAACTTTCGATGCGATCGGGTTCGTGACAGCTGACAGAAGAAAATATACGGCCAGGGTGTTGAAAGAGATTTCGAAAGTCGGTTCGCATTGATGTTGCATTTTATTTCGAAACGCTTTTCGTTGTCACGATCAGGTAACACGCTGACCTGTTTATACACCAAACCAGACACGTCCGACAAATATTTTTTTTGGCGAAAATTTTTAAGTAGGGTGGTAATGCGCTCCCGACGGGATTATCGGCTCATGTAAACGACGGCCTTTGTTGCAAAGAACCAGTCAAACGAAACATTCCAGGCCATAATATCCTCGCGAGCCCGTAAAGTCTCGAAGGATTTTCCGAGTTCTTGATATTATTTTTTCCCCGCCGGTGACACTTTTCTTCGCCTATTTTCATTACGGCCACTTTTTTTCCATTTCGTGGGAAAAAAGCGTAATATAAAGTTGTAGCGAGAGTTTACAATGGCACGGAAAATTCGATGATACGACGTAATAAAGTACGTCAAAATATTGACAATGGCCGGACATGAGGAATCAGGGTGACTTTCATAAAAAGCTATAGAGCCTCGAGCAGAGAAGGAAGATTAATCTTTTTTACGGCGTTGACATTTGGATGGACGCGGAAGAAGTTTGTCTGGTCGACGCTCCCCGAGAAAGAGAGGCGGAGGAGCGATGACGACGATGGTGACGAAGGAGGTGTCTCGCACTAATAAATAATTTCTCGCGTAGTTCCCTGTAGATCTGGCGATGATAACCCGACTGAAATACGCCGGGCGCAGCAGCCTCTCCAACAGAAGCATATAATCTACCCCGATGTTCTCCGACGAGTCTGTCGTGCATTCACGAAACTCGAAGCAGCGTGAAAAATGATAACGTTATTAAAAATCGTAAGATGAACGAATGAAAAAAAAAAAAAAATCCTCGTAAGTTATCGAATGTTGGCATCGAATAAAATGTTTTCAAGCGTAGAATCGACGGAGAGAAAAAAGGCGGGGAATATTTAGTCATACGTGGCATCGTTGGCGATGAGAAACAACGAGAACACAAGTGAGAAGGCCAGAGCGCCTCGAAAGCTTGTGAGGCCAGAGGCGACGGTGGCGGTGGCGGTGGCGGCACTACCCCATCCTTGTATTCGTGCGGTATATAAGAGCGCAATTAAAATGCCGTGCTAGCGCCACTCAACAGCAACCGCCGATAAATAAACTCACTCTCCTTCTACCTTCCTTTTTCGCCCCATTCCGCCTCTTTTTCTCTCATTCCTCCGCCTTTACGCGCTCCTGTGCCACCGGAAGGTGAATAAGTGCGGAGGAGAGAGCTCTTCGCAGGATAGGAGAGATCGTCCTGCGGAGTGTGGTAAGGGGACACCGCCGGACCGTTGGGGCTGCTCCTGCCACCGCTGTTGGTGTTCTCTCGCTGGCTCGCCTTCTGCCTCTGGCATGGTTCACAATAAAAAGGTGGAGACGTCGAGCCGGTGCAGCCATGTTTCTCATCCCCGTGCGTTCCGCGAGCGCCGCCGTTATACTACACAACCGCGGACGCTCCTACGTGTACGTCCCTTTATATCATAGACTTTGCCGTCGATTTACCTACGTCTCAATGCCTTTTCATGCTTTTTTTCCTTCGTTTCCCGCTTCAGATTTGTCATTAAGTTAAGTAAAGCGTACCGAAGTATTTTGAGGAAATCTTACAAATTGCAGCGACGAAAGTAAATACAATCGGGAAGATCGTCGCCCTCGACAAAGACAGGAAAAGGAGACGCGATTGCGTAGAGGGGTCGCGGAGATATTTACGAGGCAATAATTTAACCACCACTTAGGCGGCTATTAATTTCGGAAATTGCTGAGAAAGGAGAATGTCAGAGGGTCTGGAACCACGAGCGAACATACTAGGAAAGAATGCTCTATGAGGAAGAGCTGACAGTTATCCGGTGACGGGCATCGTTTGTCTTATTTATGTCGAGTAAACTCAGATTTCAATTTTCCGTTAACCGATTGGTAATGCATTATTATACGCGATGGGGAGTGTTGTACCTTGGAACAAGTTGTACCGAGAAAAATTGCGTTTTTCGATACAAATATTGCCGCTGATGAAAGTTGATCGATATATGTGTAAGATTATTGTAAAATGCATCTTCGTACGTGATTTCGAGGTTCTAGTTATAAATTTGTGCGAATTATTGCGACACCTTGGTTTTCTGGCTCGTCGGTCATTATTTTTTACGCTGAAAATCTCCGTATTTTTCTAATGAAAACGAGTATTACAAATTCGGAAAAAATATACAAGGTACTGTGTCGTTTTTTGGATCTATCGGTGTATGGAACGAATATTTGATGACTTTTGTTTTTGGTCTTCAAGCTGAGAGAAAAGGTGTCGTGTGTTGTGGCATTTTACCTTAGATTCGCTGAATTGACTGTTGAAAATAATGAAATTGCCATCAAACATTGCTAATGTTTAGTATGCTACTTACTTTTTTCGAAAAGCCGAGCAAGAGAAATGTAAAAGCATTTTATATCGTGTTATGAACGCTTTTTATCAGCGCCTCAAAACGTGATTGTATTTGTGTGATACAAGTAAATTAGACCTGTCTTTATAGGTATTATAAACATATTTTGGACTTGTACAATAAATTTAAAATAAATTACACACGGAAATCACGTATTTTGAATTTAATCGTAAATTTTACGTGTTGTACCTTGGAACATTTCGCAGAGCGATTTCCAAATCGTTTTAGGCATTAAAAGATCGATTGAAGACTTTTGCTTGGACGCAATTTGATGCATAATTATACGTTGTTTCCGATGGTCCTATTGAAACGAATATAATTGTATTTTATTTTGGCCTATCCACACAAGTACGAAAAGTGTACCAAGGTACAACACTCTCCCCTATTACAATACGCAAAAAAATGATAGTTCGCGTAGTAGATTTCATAACGTCGGCAATCACGCGTCCATCGACAAAATGAGAAACATCACGACAGATTGATTGGTGTGCGAGTGTCATGTTTACCAAATGGATTCCAATTACGACGTACTATTTGCGGAGCACTCCCTCGCGGTGCGATGATTTCATATCGGCCATGCCGGCCAGCGGCTCTGATACGCGATATTAATACAAGTAGACGTCGATCCTCGTTCTCCGCCGTTGGTTGTCTACCACTCGCTACGAACCTCGCGTTTATTGCGAGCTTACATTGCCTCAAATTACACACAAGAATCGTACGCTTTTCCATGACCAATCCAATAACTGACAATTTTCCATTGTTTACAACGAAAGGATAATTTTTGTTCGCGGAAAAGCTTGCTTTGCGCGCGAAGAAAATGAAGGTTATTCGAATATGAAGGATATTCGGACGCGAGTATGGCGGGACAGGCAATATACGAATAAGCACGAGCGAGTCCAGCGTGCCGAAGCTCATTCGTCGCATATCGACGACGTCCAGCTCGATATGAGATATCGCGCCGTGTGATAATCCGCATAAGTCACAAGTCCGCGTATATTGCCGTCATACCTCACAGGCCTGTGACATACCGTGTGACACACCACACCCATAGCCATTACTTTCCCTCGGGAAATTCATCGATTGCGTTGCCTCACGAATTTCGACAATGAACCTACTGTCCTCCGCCCTTGCCCCCGGACTCCTGGTCATTCCTTTGAATTCTACTCGCTCGTTATTTCGCTTTTATATCTCCCTTGTTTTCTTTACCTCCGTCGTCGTTCGCGTTTTTTCCTCGTCCAATGGCATTTTTTCTGCTGGTGAAATAGAATTTTTATATTTATGAGAAATTCTTTTTCCCGTCTCTTATTTTGCCAATGAAATTTAATTGAAAAATATTTCGCTTTATTCCCCTGTTTTTTTTTCATTCGTCTTCGGACATTTTTTCATCATTCTCGATGACGTAATTGAAGACAATGTAGCGCCCGCGTTTTATGTTTCACGCCCGGTATTAATGTTTCAGTTTACGAGGTTCATTCATAAATACGTTTTATCGCGCGAGCCGTATACATTCCGATTTCGGGAACTCTGCTGACGGATATTAGAACGATCAAGTTTCAATACACCGGAAACACAATGTTGTACAAGCAAGATTTATCAAGTTAGGAAACAGGAAACAGCGTTGCAAAATGTATAGACTGCTGACTTTCGTATTCCAAAAAAACATTTTGAAAGCAACGAAATGAATATCTTATCTTGGAAAATGACTCTTAGGCTCAAATTCTTCGGCAAAGTTTGTGTCGAGGGTATCAAGTGTGGCAAAAACAAATCGTAGGTACGGGAATACGCGCGTGCACGCGTTACGAAAGTGAGAACGTGGAGGCGCAGAGCATCATAGTCGGCGAAGCGTGGAGAATGATTGGCAAACAACGCGTGCCGAAGATGAATGACGATAATGAGGAGCACGCGCATATCGGGCCGATGACATCGTGGGGTCGATCCTACGAATCAGCGCAAGTTCGTGCACAAAAGAACGAATTGCTGGATAGAATGCTGCAGGGGCGCGAGGAAGAGGGAAACAAATGAGTGCTGGTGATTAGTGCTGAGCAGTTATTGTACGTGTCCGGAACAACGATGTGGCATTGTGCACTTTACGAGCTGGACATTATGCCATGATTATTCACGCGATCCTGTGTTTTATTGTTCTGAGCACGCTGCGAACAAATTCTATCTCCGCGCCACATTTATACTTGAGTTTAAATCAAACAATGCGACACACGGACCGACCGAATTTGATTTGCGAAGCGCTTTGCTTTTTTATCTCATCAACTTGCGAATTGTCTACATTTTCCAACGAATTAGTACAAAAATGTGCATCATTGCAGTTCAAAGTACAGTACTATCACTCATTTTCGGGATATTAAATTTGCCAAAAATAAAAAATTTAACTTCGAATGATGCTTTTTTCACTTCTCCGTTTTCCGGGGCTGAAGAGTCTCGTGTTACATCGGACACGATTGCTCGAGGAAACATTTTCGAGACATCGATACAGTCCGTTTTGGAGAATCATATGAGGAAAAGTGTAGTCGAATATTCGCACGAAAGGAAGGCGATTTATGACCTGTCCGGCGCAGTTTATTTAGGATGGAACTTATGTTGGAAGGAACGAATTAAAGGGATTTGCAATTGGACACGTTGTATATAGGCGAATGGCGTTATGCTCGGGATGAAGCGAAGAATGAAGAGACGAGGGTGGAGAATTCTGCTGCGCCCGACGTCGTACCAGTCAATTTGATTTATCGGCGCGACGCCTCGCATCGCGACGCCCTCCAACCTCGACTCTTCCACTCTTTCTTCGGCGGCTCTCGCCTCTATCATCTGTCGTTGTCCCTGGACACATTTCGTTTATCTTTTCTGCCGCTGCCACTAAATTTGTCGTGGAACTTATACACGATCGATTCGCACGCTGCTGCAAATTTCATAAAACGCCACTGTTTGCGCCAACTTTACAAACTCGGGAGAACTAAATTATTATGTTCAACATTTCGTGATGTTTGAGGCTTGATTAATCATTTTTTCGTATTTTAAAAAAAGAATACAAGGTTTTGCAACCTTCTCAATTTCGAAAAAACTGCAGCTACCATAATTCATTCGTAATATTGATTTAATAATAGATATAGTGTTGCCGTGTATAAAATCTCGACGTGAAATAAACGTTATTGATAAAATCGCATCTGACACGAGTGTCCATTGGAGACACAATCGCTGTTACAATCTTCAATTACATTACACATTTCTATGCATTGCATAATTCCCACCGTGTGAAACCACTCAATAGATCACGGATTAACCTACAACACTTTCCCCTGCTCGTTTTCTGCTTGGCTCGAATAGCATCTCGCAATAAGCCATTAGAGCTCTGGAAGCCAAATGATTGCAGCCTCGAATATATATTCTTTTGTTCTTTTTCCCGGCAATAAGAAATGGTAAATAATAAAAGTTGCAAGCCGATGCGACATGTAGCGTGTGCGGTACTCGTGCATGACGGGATGAGCCGGTGGTCCGATTGGGAGGGAACAAGCAATTCCTAGAGCCTCGATCGTCGTCGGAACGTCTTCCGCGCGAGCGGGGCTCTTCCTCTCTTTTTGTCTCCGCAGTGACCCGCGGCCCGACGGGTTAGATTCCTACGTAAACCGTGTACACAATGCGAGTTATTGCGGCATTGCGGTGAACGGCGCCAGTGGCGCTAGGACGCATAAATCCTCAGGGCCGAGGGACCGAAGTTTTCAAGCCGGGAATTTGCCGCCGCCGAGTGGAGAACACACATCCTATCCTTCGACTCGCAATCCCGATTCGCCGCTTTCTCGTTACTCTTTGAATCTTTCACTGTCTCAAGCTTTCGTAAATGGTATTTCTTTCGATGGACCCACGTGACGTTTTTCTACCTGAAAATACAGAAAACCAGTGGGAAATGAGAAATGTCGAGGCCGCTCGAGGTGACGAATACATTCATTCCTGTGCCCGTTCCTATCGCTCTCTTCATCTTTCGGGAAATGTAGAAATGTAAGAGGCACGGAAATTAAGATATTTCATTAGTCGAAACAAGAGACTAGCGGAGTGATAATCTCGGAATGATCTGGAGCCGTTCGGAATAATCGGAGATGCTGGAGATGGCGCCATGATGGGCGGCGGACAACAAGTTTACACTTTGACACGGGGGTTGTCGAATGAGTATAATCCGAGGCATGTCCGGCGTTTAAGGCGGTATCAGAAAATCTCGTGCCCCGAGACTGGCGTCGCACGAAAGACGGCCGCACCCTCGCAACCTGCCTCGCCTGTCTACTCGCTTGGACTTTGCCTTGAATTATAGCCGGAAGTATTATCAGCCGCTCGACATCTCATTGTTTTCATTTAAAGGTATTAGACCGGCTTATATATATATATATACAAAATTGGCTAAACAGAGGCTTCGTTAGCTGAAATTGTCAAGCCGTTCATTCATTTCTCCAATACTTTTTCCCCGAGTTTACTATAGAAAGATCTCTCAGTCTCCGTTTGCTTTCGAATAATAATAAATATTCATGAGTGGAAAAGCCAAGAAAAGAATCTCTTCTATGTTTCTAATCAGTGAATATCAATATTTGAGGAATTAGTATAAAGTCTCGTCAATGTTGGGAAAAATTTTCAAACCGCTTATAAATGGAGATGGTCATCGTGTCATTTGGGTCGTAATTTTTTCGACCGGGTCACGGTCAATTGATGGTGGCCCGTCTCTGACAGTATAAATGATGTAATTAAGGAGCGTTCTTTAATAGTTGGCATGTCAGATTATTCTTATCGTAACCCAGTGATTAACCGAATCGGCCATTATTCGTCGCGGGCGTTATCCGAAAACGAACTATATAAGCGTTCCGTTGAGCAGGCCAATATAAAGCAAGCCCAGACACGGTATATCCGCGCGAGAGAAAGATCGTCTATCGCCAAGTAAAATGTACACCGTCCTGACGATCCATTAACCGGATCCAATGAGCGTCCTCTAATTAAGGCTATTTATCGGAAAAACGGGAGAAACGAAACGCTTGAACCGACTTCCCACCCCACGTCCGCCACTGATGAGCATTTCGTCCTCGGGGACGGAAACTGGGAAGTTGCCGTGTAGTCCATTTAAAAAAAGAAGAAGAAGAAATTAAATGATTATCCATCCGGAGATCAGTCCCTTCCACTCTCGCCGTTCATATACTATTTATTTTGTTTTTTCAACGGCTCGATTTTCGTATAATTAGCGAGAGGAAATATTATTTATTCATACGAGGAAAAAAAAAGAAAAGTGGACGCGGCGAGACGCGATTTATTTTTCCCCGAGTGTTTTGAGGCAAATTAGCTTTCCAGAGAAGAATTGTTGGAAGGTACCAAAAGCCTGGGTAAAGTGCAGCAGCCGATCGGGAATTTACTTCGCTTTATCCGGTGCAAGCGTATAGAGGTTCTCGTCCGACTCGAGCGAACCCTCGTCGAGGGACGAAATGAAAGCCTCAATATCGGTGATTGCTGCCACAAGACGCTCGAGAATTTCCCCTGGCCAAAAGGAGTCAGCCTCGGGTTTCGATGTTGACTCTTTCCTCCGCATCCCTATCTCTCCCTTTGTCATTTGCCTCCGCAACTTTTATGGAGATGCATCCTAATATATCCACTTCGCTTGCTCGCGCTTGTGTTTGACGAGCGTACCTCGCCAAGTATATTATCAGCCGGCTTCTCATCCTTATTCTCCTTCACGCTCCTTCTTATGCGCCGCTTCCTCGTCTTCAAGAATCACTGGAATGCGATTCGAAACCTAGCAACAATCTAGAAAACAAACGCAAACTTGTGATTTCAAGCTCGGATTACTCGCTTCATGAAATTTGGAGGCCTACGTACGAGAATCGTTTCTTTCGTGATTCTGATTTTCCATTCTTTCTTTGCAACTTTATAAAACCTCGCTTCCTTCGGGAATGCAAATCCCCTATGGACTTTTTGACAAAATCAACTTCGTTCCGTCAAAGTAAACACGTTGGTTGAAAGATCTTTGTTAATGTTAGAAGACTAATCTTTGTCATCTTTACTCTGCGCCACCCGCAGCGACGCAACAACTGTGAAGATTTATTTAGTTCGAGATTACAAATTCGTGACGGAATAATCCCTGCTAGTCCCAACACCTTCCGATTGCCTCTAGACGCGCAGACAAAATGAAAAAGTTCCGAAATGCTTTCTAATAACGCGACCTCCCATAACGAATTCTCAGAAAAAACTGTGCATCCCGACCAGTCGGAACAATTGGAATATTTTTCCCCGTTTCAGCAGTTTGGAAGATGTTGAAAAATTTCTCACTCGATATATCCTGTAGTATAAATGACGAGTTGAATTAAAAATGATAATGTAAAAGTACGATGCATTTTTTTGAAACTTGAACAACTTTGACTGTGATTGATGTGCTTTTATTCCATCGGGAAATATTGGCAATTGCAGTGCCTGCTTTGGTAGAGCATGCATTCTCAGTCAATTATCAATTACTGATTCAATCACACGATTCGATCTTCGTTGTTTAATAAAACAGTGAATTTTCATTAAATGCAACTAATCGTGACAGATTATTCCGGAATGTCCATTGACCGTTGAATCAGCGACGATCAGTGAATAAAACATACATTCCAGATATAGTGTTCTGTATTACGAGAGAAGCTGTAGCGATTTAAGCTGTCACCATAAGCGAATACTGCTGCTGATATCATGAATAATTATTTACTTCCCTGAATGATTATTCATCGAAGTGATTAAACGTTTCTACCGATCAAGTATTTAAATTCAACACATTTATTCCAAAACCATAACTTTCGTAAATAAAAAACTTGTCCTCATTCCTCAATCAACTCGAAATTGAGTCGCTTTGAAATATTCCTTCTAACGATTGTCTGTGAAAAATAAAGGCGATACCAACGTCCTAATTCATTTAACTTGTTTATTGATTTAACCGAATTAATTGCTCGCTTCGAACAATTAAAATTCGTCTAGTTATGTCGTTGCACTCTGAAATCATCGAAGAACCGCCACCATAAACAACGCTTCGAAATTCGGCCTCGAAAATAATGTAAACATAAGAGCAATTAAGAAAAAAACCCAGCGTTAGACGATGAATCCTTCTGATTAATCGCATACAAATACATTTAAATTTCTGTTCAGCGAATCATGCATACTCCGAAAATGTAACGACTTCAAAGTTAATTCGAAAAGAAAGAGTGTGTTTGGAGCCGCAAACCGGATTTACCAAATATCCAGAAGGGGATGGAATTATTGTATAGAGGTGATTCGAGTAAGTCGAAGGGCGGTGGAGTCGCAGACCGAAATCGTCCACGTCGCATGAGCAGATTCGCACTCCGCCGGCGCTCGACTTAATCCGCATTCATCAACAGTTATAGGCATTTCGGGGTCTCAAGCAAGGGGCTTGCTAATCCGGCTGATCCACGCTCAGCCAAGAGCCAAAGAGTGAGCTGTTTTCTCCCGATTCTGGGTCACCTTTGAGAGCTCGCGCGGAAATGCTCGAAATTTTTCACGCTACCTAAGTTTCGATGCAAAAAAGCTACCATTTAAAACGTCCCCTTCGTATTTGTTGATTGGGCGATAAAATAGGCTGAAAAGGAATAAGGTTTCTCGGGGTCTAAGAATGCGAAGAGGAAAGCCAATGAGATGACGTGTGTCAGATAAAGCGTTCTTAGGCTTAGCTTAGTCGGCTACCGTGCGCGCTTCCTCTACACCCGGGACCACCCCGCGAGGGCTGCGGTTCACGTATCCTCCTTGGATTTCACTTCGGCCCGCGGTATATATTTCGTGGGTGCGCTCCTTGCCGGAATAATCATAACACAATGGCGTTGCCACCTACGCCCTCGTCTTGATTCCGGTGAGAATCTTCCTCGGATATAAGCATCGCTCATCACATTGTTGTCCTTGTTCGGGCCGTTGTTCGAACTGCTCAGAAGCCGCTGCCCTGGCGGACATAACAATGCGTCTCGTATCAGGCTGGATCAAGCGCGGATACCTTCCACTATAACTCATAACTCTTGGGGTGGAAGGCGTCAAGGCCCACCACCCTAAATCTTCTCGAAACACACATTGCCAGTGACGTTTCAGGCGGCAAGGAAGCGTTGTTACATTATGCAGTAGCCGGGGCGAGAAAGAAAGAGGGAAAAAGACAGACAGCGCGCGCTGGAACATCCCAGAGAATGGGGAGCCGGACGAGTTAGATGACCGGGCGAAGATACACTTTTTTCGCAAGGGTCCATCCGCAAAGTGGAGATTTCCGATTGCGAAAAGTACTCCTCAACTATTGCAAATATGTAAATTTGTGTGCGTCTTGGGATTATAGGTGGTTAACATCACCTAATTTTTTTCATCTCCCGTTACATTGCCCTTTCCTTGCTGAACGACGTGCAATTTCGCATAAAGCGTATTCATATCTCAGGATTAATGCCAAGCGAGAGAGCGAAAGGAAGCGGGAAAATTAAGAGGAACCGAGCAAGATCGCGTAAATCACGTTTTAAATGGTAGCAAATCACGTTAGTTTCGTTGTATACAGACATCAAGTAGATTAATGATTCGAGCATTGTTCGCTGAACACCTTTATTCTCGTGTTATTTAATTAATTTCGCCATCATTTAATGCGCGGAATTTTATTAATGTTTGCTGTTCCTTGAGGTACGGTTGCCACGAGTTATTCCAGATTTTCCGCTCGATGTCTTTTATTGCCGAGTGTTAGAAGCATTACGAGATCCCGGCGCTTAGTATCTGTAATAAGGAACCGAGAATCTCTAGGTGGCGTCGACTGGAATGCAAAATATGGTATACTACGTGAAGACGCGATCTACGAAAACCCTCGTCGCTCAACCGTTTCCCTTATTCCATCTTGGTGAGCAGTTGAGACTGCCCACGTGAAAGAAACCCTCGCTCAAGCCAAGAAAGACTTTACTGGTGCACTTCGTATTTGAATTTCGTTAGATAAACCTTCAGATGTTTTCTATTATCTTTGCAATAACGGATGAAAATATTTGAGTCTTCAACAGTGCGCAATAGATTGTGAAATTGTTTTCCGCATTAGGATGTACAATATTTGTACCAAGATATGTCCGCATCGTAGCACAATTATTTATGAGACTTGATGGATTAATTCATGATTGTTATGATGCGATTGAGTCCAGAAAATCTAGCATCCTGATTTTACAATCTTCGTCAAACAAATATCTTTCGATTGTCGGAAGATACAATGATTCAGATTCAATTGATTTCGTTTTAGAGTATTGAAGTATATAACTGAAGTCTAGTACTTTTTTTCTCGTCTTACTAGCAATTCCTCGAGCAACTGTTCCAAGTATTGTCTTCCGGGATGGTGAAACTCATCGTGACACCGTTGGGTATATGTACATTCGACTCAATCGTTTCGGGCTGCCGAAGGCTATCAGGAAATTACCACTCAGCGCGCACGAGTTGGACATACAGAGCGACAGCACGTAGGTCAGCTGAATACACGCAGGAGACACTGCGAAATATCCCGGGTCGATTTAATTAACTCGGGCCGGCTGTTTTCCGTCAATATTTTCGCTGGCTCGGTCGTCTCCCTCATCTCTCACGGAAAGTACGCCGCGTAAGTCTACACATTATACGAATCGAAGTTCCCCGGCGCCATGTTGGATGGACGGACGGATGGACGAGTCGAGAAGAGTTCCTTCTTGTGTGTACGTGGCACGGAGGTACGTAGTTCGCGATTCGCGACAAGAAGACTCGATCGATGCCCCGGAAAGGTCGAGACCCCGAGAGCAAAGTCCTTCGGATACTTTGGGGCTATCGGGTCCTGGAAGAACGCGGAGTCACGATCATTGAGTCACGAAGCTCGCTGTTGCTACTTCAAGCGCGTCTCTACGTGCACACCCACACTTTCTACGATGCGCCAAAGTAAAGGTTCGCCGCCATTGGTCTTCGATAATAAATCGTATCGCGATTGGGATAAATTATTTGGACTTCCTCAAGGATGAAAAGAATTTGACCACAAATATGATGCCCGAGGTCAAGAAGAAATCCCAATGAGATTGCAAATAAGCGCACTACGGATTGGAACTCCATGGAATCTCATTTGTATCTATTAAATTACATTCGGTTTTCGTTCTTTGCATTGGTTTAGTGTCCCCCAACAATAGATATTCCATTTGATTCCATTTAGTCAATGTTATCCAAACCGTTTTTGTGTCTACCCAATCACTGAGTAGCTGCGAGTTAACAAGAAAATAGTCGTTTCTTGTAGGTAGTGGTCGGTTAATTTCCCGGGAAACATTTCGCCGGGCAAGGCTTTCGTGTATCAAGTACAGGGAACAAGATACAAGCTAGGGACGCGGATCCTTAGAGCATCGTAATGGTGAGCAGTCGAAGGTCCTCGATCTCTCGGACGGTACAGCGTGGTAAATACACATTGTGAAACACGCGTCACTTTGAATAATAAATCAATTTCGAAGGGACAAAGACGAGCCATGATTATGTATGTGCATCGTCGTGGCCGAGCGCGTGGTTCCAGGCGATACCAGCGCGATACCCACACTCCGACATTTATATACACCGAGAGACAGCGAGTATAAGGTCTTTGATGTATTGAGTTACTCTAAGTGCTACTCCACCCTCGCCCAGCCGACCTAACCTCCAAACTTCCACATCCAGTGCAAATATACCGGTTCGGAGCCTCGGTGTCTGCGTGTACCAGAACCCTCGAAACTAGTTCGTATATTGATTAAATGTATGCACCGTAGGAGACAGATACGATTTCATTAACGGTTTACAACAAAAAATTTGCAAGGAAATGAATAATGCATCGGCGAAAATTTACGACCTGGACTCGTGCGTCTTTCAACTAATAGTTGAAGACTCATAGAGAAGTTGAAACTCCTTTTTTGAATCACCCGCCACTTTTCTTTGAACCGCATGCCGTCTACGGCGCCATGATGGATTTTCTTATAGTGCATGGTACTGCTACGTGATTTCTCTTTTTCAGATTTGATGACCCAACTTTTCTCATTCTTTGTCTGTCGGAAAATCACCCCTTCATCAATGGAGTATTTTCCAATAAAGCCATTCATTCTCTGGCGGAAATGGAAAAATACAAGGAAAAAATGGGTTTCATTGAAGCCCATTTTGTTCTTGAGAAACTCCTGTTTTTTCCATCTGAATCGATTCCGCAACGTTTTTACGAAAATTGCAATCATTTGCAAAGCCACAAAGAAAAATTGTGCAAGAAGTCAATGAAAAAAAAAGCTAACGAAATATCTGCCTTGAGTTCGGTCGCGTTATTTGCAAACGTGAAATTTCATCGATATTCCTTTTTATCAGATCCGCAGTAGACAAAGCCGGCCGATTGGTTGAGCGTTTTTTCAGCATTTCATTATGGGCCCGCGCTCTCACTCATGAAATAATCCGCCCTCGACAAAACGGCGCTCTCGTAACTGAGCGCGAGTTGCTCGCGTGATCTGCAATTATTGCGATATTGGTTTCTCAGAGTCGGTAGCTGCTGCAGCTATGTGTGGTGAAAGGCGAGAGGGGTCGTGACGAGGATGGCTTATACGAGGGCGGATCGTTGATATTGGGCATTCAATCCTAGCCGACGCCCGTTCCCTCACGCGCCCCGACAACGCATTAACATGCATGAGTCCTGCGTGATTGTTTTACCCTAACCCTCGAAAATCTGAATAAGGCGCTACCCCGAACTGCCGAATCCGAAAATCAGAGTGCGCGCTGCGAATTTTACCTCCGAATAAGCGCAATGAAACGCGCAACAAATGTCGCTTTCCTTGTCACAGGTTACTCGTGAAATATCAAGGGTTGAAAAAAACAATCCGTTTTTAGTGACAAGAAAGATTGTAACTATTCATCGCGCAGTTTGCTTTTTTATTCGATTTTGAAGAAGCGACGCGTCTCCCCTCCCTTTTTAAAATAAATATCCTTGGAAATCCGAGGAAACAAATACAAATTCTTCGGAAAGTTAGAGCGAATATTTTATATCCAGACGGTAAAATGTCTTCTGCAAGTTCCGGGGATATTATTTATACTCTTTTTTTCTCCAATTGAAGCCCGTTCTTTCTTCCCCAGCCACCGTTCTTCTCAACATTACCTACGATAGGTGAGACGATGACACCAATGCGCTCAACGTTACAGATTTCAATGCCGATGCAAAGATCGAACCCTCGCTGGCTGGCGTTATAGTGGTAGTTTCTGTGAACCCATGAATACTAAGCAGTTTATAAAAATGTTGATTTAGCATCTCTCTGGGAACTTATTCGTTCCATCCTGCGCAGTCTCGATACAATCGTAAGGCTCTTCCTCGTAGACTCTACGACGAAACTTCGTAATGTGTACCAAAGTCGTAAAAATAATTGCGTAAAAAATATGAAAAATACTCGACTAGACGATTGAAACGTCAGATGAAGTTCCAATCGACCAAACGAAAGTTCATCTCGCGATCAAAGATAAAACGAGCAAAGAAGGAGGGTTGTAATGAATTAAAAGTAAACAAGAAAAATGTCGCGTTTCCTCGCTATATGTATGAACTTGGGTGTCGGTGAAATCAGATAATACGCCATGTTAGAGCACTTTGGTGTCATCCCGGGCAGCCAATCAGCGACGAGGCGGGGATCCCGACAAACAAAAGGGAGAGAGTGAGTTTTAAACTCGAACGGGATGCTGATCCGGTGTAATTAGCGTCGGTGATCACTGGCGCGGCTAACTCGTTCGTAAGGATGCCCCTCGAATCAGAAACAAAGGCGGTGCCCCTACTCTCTTCGCCGGCTAAGGCCTCCCACGAGTGATTATCAACTGGCAATCGATACCACCGCAGAACTCAATCTCCCTAATCGCTAATTAACCCTTCCGAACTTTGGACCTTAATTTTTTCCCATTCCAAATGCAACGATTCCGTTCAGCCAATCGTAACGGAGTTTTCGGAAAAATGGGATAAATATTTATCGGCTTATGCTGCAACTATTCCGAATCCCTTTGTAACTGCGATCGCATTCATTCGAGACACAAATGTTGGATTAACAGCAGTAAGTCCCCGTGTAGGCAAAATCAGTGTTGGACCAGAAAACATCGTTGTTTCGATTTGTCAAGACATCACGGAGGGCTTCCATTTAATTTCACACAGCTCCCCGGGCAACCCCAGGACACCGATCCTTCCTCCCATTGTCATCCTCCGATCAGTATCGAAGGAAGAAATCGCGCTGCCGAATCGTTACAGCAGCGTGAAAGAGCAGTTATAGAAATCAGTAGAGCGACTATGGAGGATTGTCCTGATACAGATGTCCTACACAGCGTACGTCGTCCACGGTCCCGTATATAATGGCAAGGGCGCTAAGTAGCGATCCCGCAGGATCAGCGGGACAATGATTCGCCTGGGGTATATTTTGACTTTTTGACAGATGGCCGTGCGTGCGTACAAGCCGAGGAAACGCGGAGCGCGTGTGTTGATCGGATTCTTGCACGAAACGGAAGCCTCGCTGGGGAATAAAGAGAGAGCCAGGTAGAGGACCTGCTGGGTCGTCGATGCATAGACTCGGAATTTAGGACTACGCAACACTCCGGATGCGGGATATAAAAAATACTGTGTCATATAACTCTCTGGGAATTTGAAAAGAGGTTTAGCAGCGTTGTTGTGACCGGCAAACAATGCAACTTTAAGAGTCATTCGACGATCTCGAAGCCTCGTTTTCTCGTCGACGATGATTGCTAATACGCAAACTCATCCTTCCGCGACACTTTTTTACTCGTAAGCAAATATCTGCTTTGAAAAAAGATGTCGTGTTTTCGATGTAATTTATAGATGAAATTAATGAACGTGAATCGTGGGTACAATGGCGAATGTGTGGCTATCGAGTAATGGCCCTAGATGGCATATATGACAGCAAAGGTGTCGGAGCTGAATAGGGAACGGCCTGGCCACCCCAAGTGCTGTGATTTATGAGTGGCCTTATGGCAATTTCACTCTAATAGAAAGATATTTGGATCTTTTCTTAAAGATTTTAGAAAGTGTATTCGAGAGCCAAGATTTTTATTTGGCGAATAAAAGCAAGAGAGTGGCGCATAATACACCGGAATGGACGCAACGCGACTCGGAAAGTGAATTGTCACGAGAGCCACGAGAAGCTGTCCTTCTCGGTGAAACTCCGCACTCGCTAGGACCACCTGCTTGCGCTACTGATGACTTCATTACGCTCTTTACAAATTATAACAGGATTATCTATATAATTCCTCGAATACTGCCATTTCTTTTGATCTGGGAAAATTAGATAAAATAGCGGGAAAAATTGCGATGCTTTTGAAAATTTGTGGACGAGCTAAAGTTGCCATTTTGAAGAAAATTTTTTCAGCTTCAACTCATAAAGGGTTGAAAATTGTTATTTTATGGTTATTAAAAAAATACAGTTTATTGATATCAATTTTTACTTTCGATTGAACCCCCAATTAATTGATTAATCGTGCAGATAAAAAAAGTTATTCTCCGATTTCAAAACGAATTTGTGGCGACACCGTTAAATTGAGGGAAAAAATTAAAGATACATATTTCGTAAAGAATTTTACGAGCTATAATTATTGTAATGAGCATGAAATGATAATTGTCAACCTTTTCCGAGCTGGAGCTAAAAAACTGATTTGTTGTATTTATTTTTCGAGATCATGGCTCGAGCTCGACTCCCATTGGTGGGGACTTTTGATATGTTTTAAAGGATACCAACAATTTTCAATTTTTCTCTCTATTCGGCAGAAATTTGTTAATATTAAATATCAAGTATGTTTCAGGTCGTTCAAAGTCGAGCGAGAATTCTTGATGAAGACATTGAAAAGAGCATTTAATAATAATTCCAGTCAATGTTCCATAGTGAAAGAGAAAGATAAAAAGGCTCGAGGACGATTCTCGATGAAATGGAATACACAAAAGTAAAGTTGAGCATTGGAAGATACGTTTATTTGACGCGATGCATACACTCTTTTGGTGGTTTGAGAAACGATTCGGTGTGGGTGGCATTTTCTCGCAGCGGCAAGTTTTTCGCCCTCTCGCGACTGACGAAACCGTAGGCCGTTTGGTGAATAGCTTCCCTTCCTCTTCCCCTCTTTTCTGCCCTCTCGCCTTCCGTCTTGCTCTCCTCAAATGGCATTTATCCGCGAGTTACAAGCGACCCCCTCTTATGCCTACTCCACTTTCTATATAAG
>JABFQM010000812.1:0-28394 GCA_022816865.1 Zelostemma sp. ZL-2020
AAACCTGTACTCTTGCAATCACTCGAGGATCTTCGCTGAAATTCATCGTTTCGAGGATTCGCGATCACTCAAAGTCCATTTTTTTCGCTCTAAATCGCACCCAATTTCACTCCAAATCAAATTATTCGATTCCGGTCATTCTCGAAAAGATTTAGCGTGTTCTTTTTTCGACTTTGACGATTTCAATAATGATTTTCGGAGTGATATCAGGTCAATTTTCGTACGAGAAAGCGCAGATGGTCCACTCGAGGGTGTTATTAATAGACGTTTCAGGACACTCAGCCAAAGGCGTGCGTTTCTTTTCACGAACAATCGATTATTGTTATTTATAAACCGCGCGGATCAAAAACTTTACAACGATGTTTCAACATTATTCAATTCGTAAAAATATTCCATGAAATTCACCAAGAAAACGTTCCAAATCCCCCCAATGTCCAGCCTCCAAAATGCCAAAAATAATGAAACTTACCACTAGAGTGTTCCGTGGTGTTATCAGCGTCATGATAGGCCTCGATGATCAGCGAAAACGTGCCCTGCAAGCAACAAAAGAAACCGTTTTAGCGACTCTCGAGGCACGTGTCGCGGCAAGAAAAGTCTCCCTCTCAACGTCAATCCCATCTTCCTCGTCACCTTGATCGCGAAAAGCCCTTTTCCCCGGCTCGTGCCGCCTCGCAATTTGCGATAAATTAAAAGGTCATACGGGCGACACGCGCGCACGTGCACCTGGCGTGTGCGTGTGCGCAATTACAAAAAGGGGAACTCCATCGCCCCGAGTTCCGCAACTTTCCGAAAACAACGAGAAATCGTAATTTCCCCGGGGCCGAAAAAAAACGCGGAACGGGACAAAGAGCGGTCCAAGAAAAAAGTATCCGCGGAGACAAATGCCACCGTGATCGTTGGCTAATTTATAGCGGGGATTGGAATTAAGCCGACAAAAAGCTGAAAAAGCGCTGGCATGCGGTGGACAATGCGCGCCGTGTTTTCGGGGATCGCCCGCGAGGAAGAGCGATATCGCGGAGGAAGACGACGACGAAGGAGGGAGGGGATCCAAAGAGGGAGACAAAGGAGGTGTGCGGATGATGAAAAGAGGCGGAATGAATGGAGGCAAAGACGGGCCAGATAAAGAGGAGTTTCTTCGGGCCCGATCGAGAGCGAGAGGGAGAAGAAGAAGCGCTCGGCAGTCGGTTCCCACGGCCGCGCACCATACCTTCTCATTATTCTTTCCGAGGGCTGCGCCACACGATCACGTACACGTGTATACGTGTGTACACAACGATATTGTTGTTTGCAATAAGCCCACAAGTGTTACGGAACAATGCAAATGTCACGAAAACTATTCCACGAGCTACGAGCTGATTTTTTCCGGGATCGCGCGCCCCCAAGTTTACGATTTTCGGGGGTGTGCAATTTCTCGATGAAATATTAGGTCTCCTCTTCCATTTTTTTGGCTTATGATTGACTGCTCGTCGCAATTTACAAAAATACTCAAACAACGATTCCCAAATTTTTATTTCCCTCAAAATTCCATCCCGTAAATATAAATCACGAACAATTTCCCATAAAATTTGCAGCGAAGCAAAAAAAAGGCCCTGAAAAGCCATAAAGAAGTCCATAAAAGCCTAAAAACTTCCTCATTCGTCGATATCACTCAGGCATCAATTTTTTACCGCGACAAGCTCGCTTCATCGAAAGAATTTTCATCCATTAAGCGTTGATTGCGCCGCTCGTACGTCCAGGATGAAAATGCCTCGCGGAATTTTACGAGCCTCGCGCTCGCGCTTCGAGACAAAGGCCGCGGCGAGAGTTTGCATTTCCATCGGTAACGAGGATCGAAAGGGGTGACGTCGCGGTCACGATTTTGACGTGAAACTCCCTCCAGCTCGCTAATTACGCCGCATCTTTGTATGTTAATGGAGCGATTACTTGATGAGCTTCGTAATCGAGTACAATCTCGTTAACGGCGGAGGGAAAAAGAGAGCACGTGCGGTATAATGGCAGACTCTCGAGAGAATGTCTATAAGGAGCTCTTAATTGCTTTACATTTGTGTATCAGAACGTGGCGGAGTCCACTTTATTAAAACAGCACGACACCGCACAGAGCAGCCTCTGTGCTCTTCCACGTACCCGAGATATCTCCATCGACGCCGCGACGACCGAGAGAAAACTGCGAAAAACTTCGGCAACTCCGTTTTCCCGGCTTTCGCAAGTTTTGACGCTCAGGTGTTCGAGCGCTCGCGTTTTTTTCGGAAAGAGAGACCTCGAGACCGGTGCCTCGGGTCGCAAACTCATTTCGCAGTGATTTGCCGCCGCGAGCTACGAATCCCAGATGGTCAAGAGGTTAACAAACCGGGGCAATCATTCCCGGGCCCGAAAACTCCGGAATCCAAGACCCCGTAATCACCGCATACTCCGGAAATTCTTCGTTTAACGGAAAGCTGTGATTTCACGACTGCCGCTTTCGTTTCCAAGCTTTTCCGGTACCCGAATGAACATAAATCGCGAGCAATCCCGAAACCGCGAGTTCCATCGCTTCCAATTGGACCAAAAAATGGAAACAAACATTTTCGGATTTTCCTCGTCGGATCGCGCCATATGCGTAAATAAAACGAGCGAATCTCTCTCGGAGGGTGCCTCACAAAGGGCGCCCGAGCCATCTGCCGTCTGCGGGTCTCTCGGCACGGCCCTGACGCGCGCCAGGAATGGTTGCACTCGGCATCAGCGGGAGACTCCGTCCGACAAGTGCCGTGGCCCATATGCCATCTTTCCCCCCTTTTTTTTACTCTCGTTTCTCCCTCCCCCCTCCTCCCCCCCCCCCCGACAATGCAAGGTATAGATAAAAAACAAAAAGTTTGCAGGAGCGACTGTATTCCCTCGAAGACAATTTTTATTTTGGCACAACGTCAAGTATTTTTGTTGGGGCGAATTATCATTTTTTTTGGATTTGGGTTGAATTGAGGGAAATTGAAGGACTTGGGTTGATTTGAACCTGAGATGACGAAACCTAAATGGAAAAATGGAGTTTTTAATCTGAACCTGAATAACCTGATTTCGAGACTTTGAGAATTCGGGTTGACCTAATATAAACCTAATTTTCAGATCGGGCTGAAAAGGGCTCGAGAAATTCTCGTTGTAAACCTGAAGAACCAAATTTTTAGACGAAACTTGACCTAAAGGGACTCTCAATCTCAACCTAAATAATGTAATTAAGAGACTTGAAAAGTTCTTGATTTTGACCTGATGAACCTCATTTTTGACAAAACGTAAAAGGACCTTAATTCTAAACCCAACTAATTTAATTTCATGTCAAAACCTAGAGATTAAAAAAATTATCAATCTTGACCTAATGAACCTAATTTTTGACAAAACCTAAAAGGACCTCAAATCTAAACCCAACAAATCCAATTTTCAATTAAAACCCAGAGATTGAAGAACCTAATGAACCTAATTTTTCGACAAAACCTAAAAGGACCTAAATTTTAAACACACCTTATCTAATTTTCAGACAAAACCTAAAGATTCGAGAAATTCTTAATCTCGACCTAATGAACCTAATTCTCCGACAAAATCTAAACCCAACCAATCAAATTTCAGGCAAAAAGCTAAAAATTTGCATGCAAAACGGAAAAAATGAAATGAGGCAAAAAACTTACCGGCCACGTGAAGTCGAAGGGAAACCTGATGGGGTTGGTGAAGCTTGGCAGCGCGACGTTGGGGTCGAGGTTGACGGAATTCTCGCCCAAAACGGGCGTCACGACGTCGCCGTAGGTACAAGGCGTCGTGGTGTCTATCGTCACTTGGTACTGCTTCAGACACACCCTGAACCTCGTCTTGCAAACCCCCGTGCACTCGTCCGTCCCCGACTTCGTCCCCGAACAACACTTCCCCAGGTTGTCCTTCCCATACTCGTTCACGAACGACTTCAATCTCAGCTCGAAAACTCCCGATGCGTCAACCTGCGCCAAACAATTCCCTCGTTACATTTTTACCGAGAAATAACCCCGAGCCCCGGTTTATTTCCGAACTCTTGCTCTCTGGGAGTCCCGCACGTGTCCCGACGTTTCAAAAGTCAAGTACTTTCGAAGCGAATAAATTCAGCCGCTTCTTTTCCGCCTCGTTATCGATAAAAGCCGTCAACGACGCCAACGAAGAAGAAAACGAATTGTTTTCTGTTATTGTTTACCACGGATTTCCTCCCCGAGCATACATTTTCGAGTCAGCGCGACAATAAAAAGGGAAAGCATCGATATTTATCTTGGCTCGGCGAGAATTCGGGAAGCGAAAAAAAAAAAACAAGGAATTATTCCGAATTTAGCGACGGTCGCGCCGGGCAAAGAAAGGAAGAAATGAATCGCGGCGTCTGGGTCCCTTTGCCCTCTCTATTTCGCTCTCTCCCCGTCTTCCCCCTCCCCCCTCCCGCCCCGCGGGTCCGCCCTTCGTTGATACCAAATGCGTTCTCATTCATCGGAAACGGTGTCTAAGGTCGCACGAAAATTCGACGCTTCTTCATTCTTCTTCTTCTTTTTTCTCGTCCTCTTTACCTCCGCGGCAAACCGACGCTTTTATTCGGACAAAGGGGGACGCGAGACTACAAAGAGCGAATGAAAAATTCCTGCAGGTTGCGCGCGTTCGTTTCGGTATAAAGCCACGGGCGGAATGTCAATTGTCGGCCCGTGATTTGCGGTCGCTTTTCTCGAAAGAAAAAGCGCGACTTTATAAATCGGGAGGGGGGGAGGGGAAAGGGGACAATAAAGAAATGTCCGCTTACCGCGCGGGGTGACGGCAGAAGCACGACGGCGGCCGTCCACACGAGTATCGCGGTCCACATGTTTTTGTCTGGTCTCGGGGGGCCCCCGGTGGATGTTCAGTGGTCGCCGGAGGAGCGCGGCGTTACCTCCTCGAGGGCGCGCGATTCAGCCGCATGCTTCAACGACAAAAATCCCCACACAATCGCACCGTAAATCGTGCGCAATGAAAAACCAAAACACGAGCACGAACGAAAATTGCACTTTTGAATTGAGCCACAAGAACAGAAAGCCAAAAAAAAAAAACGCAAATGATCACTCGTGTAATATTCCACTGAAGAAAATAATCCGAAATCGGGACTCCTGCGTGCGCCGGCTTTTGTTATTTATACTCCGGGTGTCGCCGGGTCCGTCGCGCTTTTCCGAGTCCTCATCACAATGCACTTTTCGCGCGAGAAAAAACCAAACCGATTCCGTGTTCTGCGATCCCCGGCACCGCGTTCTACGCCAGTGGGAGAAACGAAGGGGAAAAAAAGTGACGATCGGATATGCAACGCCGGAGACTCGTACGAGAGTCACTGCTCCGCAGCCGAGGTACTACTGGCGTTGAGTTCCCCGTTGAAAGCACCCCCTTTCTGCCTCTCCATCCGTCCTTGTCGCACGCGAGCATTCGCGACGCTAGCGCCACCAAGCGATTTCCCCGGGCACTTACGAACACACGCGAATCATCGACAGATGGCGAGAGCTCGATTGGTCCCGGCACTGCCAATTTCGACTTCACTTTTTGCCTTTCGAATACTGTTTTAATCCCTTTTCACTCTTCACTTGGTCCTTTCTTATTTCTTCCTTTTTTAATTTCACACCACTGAATCCTTCACGATTGTTTCACTGTTACCGATGTTGCCTTTTCTTTTTCCTCGATCTCGAGATCATCAACTTGGCTTAAAAGATTGGAGGGAAATTTCGGATGCGCGGGCATGTATTTACATCGGCTTGCAACCCTCAACTGAGAGATAGTAAGCTGCGAGCACCCCTACTTATAATCGTGGTCCCAATAGGTGCCAGGGGAGAGGGGCACACGTTGCAAGGGGTTCTGGAGGGGAAGGTTGGAGCAGCTGCAGGCCGGCTGCACGCGCCCAACCCCACTCTGTTACTCCGACACCCCATCTCTTTACCGGTGCGTAGACGCGTACGTAAAACGTAGCCGCTGCCGATGATACTGATTCTTACATCTCACGACTCTTCTTCGTGACATCGAAAATTAACCGAGACAACGTGGCCCAAAAAGCCGATTTTTAGGGACATGAAACATCGGGACAGATGCTTTTTTAATGGGGAAATGGCGGAATGAGTGCGATTATCGTAGGACTCGATGAGGAACTGGCGATTTAGGTGCTGTCCCAAGTCGGGGCCTTCTGTCCCCACTGTCACGACTAACGATTCCTACTTCGGAACCCCACCTCTTGCAAGATGGCACGCGCCACATGCCACCTTCTTCTGTGACGTCAGACGGACGGACTCTCCTGACTCCTTCTTCCTCTTCCTTTACGCGTCTTACGTGAACGAAGAGAATTCACGTAAGACTTAACGCTAGACGTGGCATCTATCATTTGATGCTGTCTTCAAGTCATTTCGAGCCCTAGAGAACGAGATTTGAATGGTCGAATCTTTTGGAGTGGAACTTCATTTCGAGAATGATGGGAATTGAATGAATTTCTAGGGTGCAATTTGACTGGACTTGGAGCGAAATTAGGGTGCACGTCTAGGTTTAGAGTGAAACTTTTCATTCTGATAGTTGGAGTGGGAAAATTCACTCTAAAAGCGATAATCTGGAATGGAACTTCTTCTTCGATGTATGAAGAAGTGAAGATCCTGAGGAATCATAGATTCAAGGTCAAATCATCAACATCTCAAGAATATTGGAAATTTGGAATCATTCCTCACTCCATGATGATTCAACATTCAATTCTGGAGAATATTTGGGAAACACGAATAATTTTAAACTTTCCCATGTGAATAGTTGTGAATTTCACATAGCCCAGTCCCACGAATGTTCGTAATCTTCCGCACCTGGCCAGAATGTTCCAGAAACTCCTGAACCAATATTTAAAGGCTACTAACGCTCTCCCAATCGCCGTAACAACTTAATGTGTTTTACATCCTGCGCGTCGAATCCAGGCCTGAGTTATTCTCTGTGATTTACAATCATACCTAATTTCATACATCTTTCCGTGCATTTATATAACTAATGAATGATAAACATCTTAATCAGAATGTATCTAATCTTCATCCCAATAAAAGAACTCTTCAATCAGGACAAATTTCACTCCAGAAAGAACTTCCATCCCTCCCCTCTAATTGCAAAGGGTTCGTCATTATTTTGGAGTGAAATCGAAGCGTTCCAAGTATTGATTTTCCATGTTAAAAACTAAAATATACGACGTGTCCCATGATGCAGGCAGCAGACTTGATCCCGCTTCTTTCGGAAAAAGATGAGGGTCTCTTACGTACGGCTGACATTATGACCGATAGATGTAGGGTGCGACAGGACCCTTCGTCCACGTACACCATGGGGTGAGGTAACATTACGATGCCTACACCCGTGATCGTATACTCGCATTTGGCCTAAGCATTGTGCAGGGGCATAATGCTTTGAACCTGTCTCGCGCACACATCGACCTCGCATTGTTCCCGACACGAATTGCATTTTTCCTCTTCTCATTTATCTGACAAACTCCCTACCTCGCCAAGTGTCGAAGCCAGTGGCGCGCGTAAATCTCTTATGTTAGTACAGACGTACAACGCGTGACTGACCTGCCATTTTTTCAATCCCCGACACATACTCCCGGAAATATTTCAATCCAAACGGCCCAAAATGGAAAGTAAACAACGCCAGAAGGAATCGCCGATGCTGTTTATCTAAGTTGAAAAAATAGCGCTAGCTCCCGACTAGATTTAGTAATGGGCAGGCCTGATTCGGCCTAAATCGTACCTAAATTCAACCTGACCTTGATCCAAATGAGACCAACTCTTGTAACCTAGGATATCACTTGAAAATGAAGTTCAACCAGTTCTAACTAGAGAAGAATCGTAGCATCCTGAATAACGAGAAAAAAGAACGAGGCAAGTTGGAAGCACGTTTTTCCACTACGCCTTATCACTGATAACGCGTTCAAAGGAACAGGTACCTTTTCTTTTCCTTGTACACAAATCGTTCCGGTGTATCTAATCTCGAGTTCCGAGAGTGTCGGGGGCCGAAACGAGGAGTAAAAGCGACCAGTTGGCTTGTAATCGGGTAAACATTGTTCGCCGTGATAAGGTGTCCGATGTAGAAAGAAGCCTTTGTTGTTTTCATGGCTCTCGTGAGGCGCACAGGTAGAAAGGCAGAGGAAGAAGAGAAGAGAAAAGGGTACGGGCCCGTAGGTGTATGCTATACTTCCGGTCACGAGGTGGTTCAACAGGTCAAGCCGATCTAGGGGAGCCAGATGGAACCACTTCCGTTTCCCTCACTCGCCCCTATCCCTTGCCATTTTATGCTCGGCCAGCCAGAGTATCTTTCAGGGTAATGCTAGGTGTTTTTACGTGCGTGCAAGTACAAACTCATGCAGCGATTTGCGAGGCTACGTACACGAACCGTTGGAACGTGTGCGATCTACCCGAGGTCGGCCGACTCCTGAATCCGACCGTCACGCGACTCTTTCCGTTCATTCATACTGCAGATTCTACCGGTAATAAGCGCGTAATAAGAGCCGGGCCCGAAGTCATTGGCTTCGATTCGAGTAAACTAATTTCATTTTACTCTCTAAATTCCTTGGAGTGAATTAGTCACTCCAAGCGTGGAGTGACTGGTCCAACCACTCTGCTCGGAGTGGATTTTCACTCCAATGGATTGAGAATCTTCACTCGAATCGAAATTTTGAGATTGAATTCATCACTCCTAGCTGGAGTTGAAAATTTACTTTATTGGAGTGAATCTTCTACTTCTAATGGAGTGAATCAGCCAATTCTATTGGAGCGAATTCTCCACTCCAGTTTAGAGTGAATTCGCCGCTTATATTGCAGTCGAATCTTGGTATAATGGCGTGCTCTCTAAATTTGAATCAGTGAAATTTCACTGATTTTCAGTGAAATTTCACTGATTGGCATAGCTAGAAAGGGGTCACTGGGAATCAGTGAAATTTCACTGATTTTGTCAGTACATTTTTGTTGACTGGTTTGATCAGTGAAAACGAGATCACTGATTTAATTAGTAGGAAAACTACTGACTAAAACAGTGACCAAACAAATAATAAATAAATCAATTATTAGGATTAAAATTTTACTTCAAATAGGTAAATTACACCGTAAAGCTTCGGAAGATTATAATATCCCTTTAAATTTTTCTGCAGGGCCTTCGAATGTTTATAAATAAAAATACAAAATAATCATAGATAATGAAAGGCACTTGACGTGTTATAAAACAATAAATTTCCTTGAAATCGTGGTTCATAACTCGACCCTTATTTCCATACGCGAATATTTTATAATTGATGTAATTGATTTATGAATGCGTTATTTCGAAGGAACCAATGAAATCAGACTTATTATTACAAATTTCACATGCACTGAAATCTTAGAATAGAGAAATATTGCAAAAGAAAAATAAGGTTATGTTGATCTTTTTCTATTATCGTCGTAAACTGTAATGAGTACTTACATGCCTTGTACTTACATTCGATGAATTTATAATCTGCATTAATTGCAGACGCTAATATATTCACTTGATTCGCGAGAACCTCGCTTAATTTCAAAAATAATTGTAAAAAATCGAAGAACCGCGATAGCCAGCGATAAAGGCGAGAAAAAATCACTGAAAAATCAGTGATTTTGTTTCACTGAAAAACCAGTGATTTTTCTTCACTGATCAACTTCAGTGATCACTTCATTGGAGTCTTTAACTGATTTACCAGTGAAGAAAGAAAATTTCACTGGTTGGCCAGTGAAAAACTAATTTACTGATTGAAATAGTGAAAATTTCACTGATTCAAATTTAGAGAGTACCGCACCCAGAAAATGTTTGATTGTATGATACGCCCAATACTTTCTGGCTACTGTAGCTAGAATTATGTTTGTACTCTCGATATATTTTTTTCCGTGTGGCAATCCTTTTGAATCTCTGTTTAGTCAGGGATGATCATATTCTGTGATTTCGACGTAAAGTAAATATTACTGATAAAAGCTTCCAGTTTGTACTATGTAAATTACATAAGCGTGTAAGCGAAACTTCTTCCAATTTCTTCAATATTTCGTCAACTTGATTTGTTTTTCTTTCGGACATAATGTTAATTAACATATCAATTATTGGTTGTTTGTGATGAAATTAATTTTTCTATAAAAATAGCATTTTTACCATTTCAATTGAAAATTGTACTCCAATCAAATTTAAACTCTTCAAAGATTTTTTTGTCATTAAATCTGTTCAAAATTCCCAGTCAAACTCGCTTTTCGGCTGAATAAACTATTAAAAAAACCATCTCATTTCCGATTTTTTTAAGCAATGAATGTGTAATTTGTAAAAAAAACGTTATTATAAGACATGTTACGCAACAAATATATACCGTTATATCAGAAACTGAGATTTATATAGAATTGATTAGAAGGGTGCGAATGCATCCGGCGCGACGAAGGTATTCCGGCAATCGCTCAGGTTAAGCCGAGTTGAGCTCGGATGGAACTTGGATGGGTGACCACCAGATCGCGGGAAATTATAGGAAATCGAACAGAAAAAGGATGCCAATGTAAATGTACAAACATATTATATACCGTAGTATCATTTAAAAAAGATATAACACAAAATATGATGATTGTTCGATAAAATTAATGTTGGACTTTTACATGGTTCAAGTATAATCCGTGATAGTTGGAATAAATAACGCAATTATGTATACCCGAACTTATGACTGAATGCTTCGGTTGTCAAATATGCAAGTATCGTATAAGAATTGTAGTCGAGTGAAGATCAAACTCGTAGCATTGAATTTAATTAAGTCTTGTGTACGCGCACAAACTGTAATCTCTCAACTTTTATTACATTCCGCGAAACATTACATTGTAGTATCAGAATTATATACTCTCAAAATTCCTCAGAGTGAATTTTGAGAATGACATTCCAACGGGATGAAAAACTCAGTCTAATCAAAGCGACGGGATTTTCACTCTGAGGAATTTCGAAAGTACTTCTGAAAAATACAATTTGCAATCATTGAATTGCGCTCATACGTGATTATACGTACATAAAACTTACTCCTTCCCAGATTGAGAAACAGAATATATTTTATGACGTTTTACACTGCGGAAAAATATTTTCAAGCACGTGTTATTATTCAATATCGCTCTATACATGTTGAAAGATTGAAATTTTTAAGAAACAAAATTTCCGTTATAACCGCAAAAAGATAACACGTTTATAATAGTATATTTCGCAACTAGGGAGGAAAAGTCGATATTGGCGAATGTGATGTTTGTAGCACGAGCCGAAGACGCTTGTTACAATCACATTCGTCAGAATCGACGTTCCTCACATGTTGCGAACGATATTTTTCACAATAAAGGCGAGAAATACGTATTTTGTAGCTTCTTGCAGGGCGCAAAAGTACGTTTTTCGACCCTGCGTTGTGAAAAAGATGGTTAAACTCAAATTTCAACGGAAATAAAATGGTAAATAACCGCAAAAAGATAACGCACGTTTATAATAGTATATTTCGCAACTAGAGAGGAAAAGTCGATATTGGCGAATGTGATGTTTGTAGCACGAGCCGAAGGCGCGTGTTACAATCCCATTCGTCAGAATCGACGTTCCTCGCATGTTGCGAACGATATTTTTCACAACAAAGGCGAGAAATACGTATTTTGTAGCTTCTTGCAGGGCGCAAAAGTACGCTTTTCGACCCTGCGTTGTGAAAAAGATGCTTAAACTCAAATTTCAACGGAAATAAAATGGTTGTGTCACCTGTGTCAAACAGCTTTTACAAATTATGTTATTCTTTGAGATGAATATATAAATCATAGTGCGATCTTACGTGCATCGTAAGGACAATAACTGGCGTCTTTTACAAGATTTTCACTGCAAAATTATCGTTAATAGAACGATATGACCACAGACTCAATGACCTGTGAGCGTAGTAATGAATGCCTTGAAAAAATCGGACTCAAGCGGCGAGCATTTATAAGAATTTCAGAATCTGAACGGGTTTGCTATTGTACGAGTAAATTGTTCACAAAAAATGTGTAAGGCCTCTGAATGTCATCATTACGATAAATTTACATATATCATTAAAACATGCTTGAACCTGTAGAAATTTCATCGATTACTCAAACCTGATTAAGAGGAATCCGTTAACTCCTTGATGCAGAAATAAAAAATCGTTTTACTCGATTATAAACGTGCTAAAATTTGCTTCTGCTAAAAATCGGAAGTATATTTTTGAAAATTAAAAAATAATGAGCGTTCAAAAAGATTTTTTATTTCGTCACAGTTGAAACTCGGCCGGTAAAAAAGAGTTTGAGGATTCCTCTTTAGCGATTGCATTAGAAATTACGTTTAATTACCGCATTGAATGTAAAGTTGGGCTTCTTTTTTTATTTCTGCTATATGTAATGTTAATATCGAGGTATTTGATTTTTTTACGGAATCCAGAACCAGTGAATTGAATTGAAGTACACATAAAATAAAGGGCTGAAAAACTAAATCGGCTGAGCGACATTTTTTTTACAGAAATGTTATTTGAACTCAAATAAAGCAGTTTTTACTACCTGTAAAATTTGATTTTTGTTGGTTAGCCGATTTAGTTTTTCAGCCCCTCAAATATCCTTTTTGTGCATGATTTAGTTATGAGAGTTTCTAATGATGGAAAAAGTTTGACTTTCATAGTAATAGATTCCAAGCATTTATTCCTAGAATATAAAATGCATTTCATTGATGTGCAAAATAATAATTTATTTCGGTTGTAAAGAAATTGCTTCGACCATAAATTTCAAATACCTGTACATGTACTAATGCGTTCATTTTATTAATGATAAAATGCTTTGAAAGTGACAGAAAAGTTGAATATCAAATAATAAATTACAGAAGTAAGAAAATATGTAATAAATATAAAATATACAACTGCAAATCAAATAAATCAGTGACCTACGCTTGTGCAAGTGACATATTATTGCTATTAAATGATACTCCGTTTTTATTATTCGCACCACGTTCAAATGTGTTTGCTAAAATGATAAAAAAATGTCCGCGAAAACTGTAACTGTAAAGTAGTGATAAGCTTTTTATACTATGATTGTTTCAATTTTTAAGTTGAACAAAATTGGGTTTCAAATGAAATTCCAATTATATTTCTCCTGAAATGTTATATTCAATAAAAGGATTAGTTTATCGGCAGAAATTGTCTTTTACTACCAAGCATGTCCAAAAAGTTTCCTCGAGTGAAAGGCTGATTATAAAGTCATGGTTTAAAATTAAAAAATGTTTATTTCATCGTTACTTGCCGGTTTTGGGTCAAGTTCCTTTGAATATTACACTGGATGTTCGTATAAATTGATAGATTTGTCTTCTGATACTGATACGAGAGTATTATTTTTTTCAATGTGATATTTGACAGCCCAAACCTGAAACAATTTTTTCCGTTTATTATAATTTATTCGAAAAAGTTCATTTTTTATGCATGATACGTTACCTGATCCACGTGATCATTGAATGTGTGCAAACATGATTTTTGAGCCAGGTCCCATACTTTGACAGAGTGATCGGAGCTACTCGATGCAAATCGTTGCCCATCTGGAGAAAAATCCACCCCGAGAACCCACGAAGCATGACCGGACATAGTTCCAGCTACATTGGCGTCTTTTCTGTAATACAAAAAATATCATTGAGAATATTGTACTATCATGTTCACAATTTACCACAAAACAAACCAACTTACACATCGTAGAGTTTCATGTGTCCGTCGTCAGACCCCGTGAGTAACAACTGAGAATTTGGTGAAAAACAAAGTGACCTGATTGGCATAGCGTGACCTGCAGATTATTTTCCATCAATATCATTGAAATGTTTCATTAATTACACATTTTTCCTGTACCTTCCAGAGTTCTCAAAACTTTCCCATGAGCGACGTCGAAAATATTGATGATTCCGTCCAGGGCTCCGCTGGCTATGTATTTTCCATCGGGGCTCTGCATTCGAAGAAAATAAAATGAATATAGTGCATCGTATTCGATCTTTTTTGTTTCAAAGAGATTAAGCTTACGTAGGCTACACTGAGTGTGAATTTCCCGCCTCTCGTGTCCAACGTTTGTTCTTGTTTGCCACTTTCGGTGCCGTACAAGTGGATTTTTCCTGCGTGACTGCCGGAAACTATAAACTTATCATCCGGCGAGAAAACTATGGTCCAAACGTCTATCGGCCCCACTTCCATGCTCGAAATTCTTTCCCCGGATTCGAGGTCCCACAATTTCAAACAGGATCCCAAGGAACTGGACGCAAATTCTGAAATGAATATTTCGAAGTGAATAATGTAATCGATATTTTCTCATTCTTGTGAACATGGATTTTTGGCAGGCAAACTTGTCTTACTTGTTCCATCGGAACTTATTGCGATGGAAACAACGCCCAGCGAGTGACCGGATAATGTATGTTTCAATTTTAAACCAGACTGCTTGAATTCCCAAACTTTAACGTTGTCATCGACGGAGCCGGTCACGATGTACTCTACATCTTTGTCTTCATTTGACCGCATGGAATCCCTAATAAATAAATATACAGACATAAATATACGTACAAAGTTTTTAAAAATTTATTGGAAAGTGAAACGATCGTTTCGTATGTGACCGTTTGCATTAGAAAATAGCATTTTCGGCAATGCAAGTATAAATAACGAGTGATAAATTCGATATTTTTGACAATTTCACCTTGAATCGTCGTTATCCGGTCGATCGTCATTTTTCTTCTTTATGCAACTCCAAGCACAAGTCCAAATAGAATCCTCGTGTGCATTTTCCGTTTTGTTGATCAAGGAATACTAAAAACCATCAATAATCAATTTCATCATGTATTTATTACGAAAAAAACATCGGAATTTGAGGTTAGGTTCGTTAAATTTCATCGAAACTAGATGATTTTACTGAAACTCACCATTATATTCTGCTTCGATTAAACCTTTGCCGATTATTCAACGTATTTGCATCGATTATTCGCATGGGAATGTATTACTTGATTAATATTGTTCAGTCGGCGAAAATGTCCACATTAAACAACAAATGCGAAAAGTGTTCTTAAAAACACTCTATTTTAACTCGGTACGTAAAGTTGATTTGCCGCCTCTTTTCAATTCAACATTGGAGACAAAGACAGAAATCTATGGACGGGCTTTTTGAAATAAACATTTGAAAATCATTGAGCAAAGATTGTAAAAATGATTTTAAATCAGTTTTTCATTGTTTTTTTTGCGTCCGATTCTTCCCCCACACACACATTATCTACATTATCGATCGACACATGTAAACACGTCCTACGTTATCGAGTCTCTTGTCATAACAAACAATGAAACAAACAAACTTGTTGCAAGTACGCAGTGTTCAATACTATTGTTGATTTCGTATTTAAAAACCCAATTTTCCACACTCCAATTGTTCTTCCAGCAAAAATGCGTGTAAAACACGGAACTAAATCGGATTAAAGCGGAGTGACCGAATCGCTACGATCGAAACAAAAATGAAGGGAATATTAATATTCGACCACCTGAACGATTTGCTGTTCAGCAAGTGCAATAAGGAATTCGTAAAACACATTTTCAAGCTCAGCAAACAGCAAGGGTTGATCCCCGAAAGCCAGGTGATAAAATTGATAAACAACTCGAAAAAATCGTACGAGTTTCTGATGAAAACTTTTTTCCCGCAGGATGATTACGAAGATGAGGCGGAAGAATGCAAACCGAGCCCGAACATCATCATGCAATTATTCGCTCCGATCGTGACTTCCCAGCAAATCATGGCTTCGCAATTCGGGAACACTTACACGTCGATGCGCTGCCAAAAAGGCATAAACATGGCTTTGGAAGAATTCATGGGTTACACTTTTATTTACCTGTGCAAGGAACAATTAGACCTCATGCAACGAACTCTAGGTGTTTGCGTGTCGATCGTAAGGCGCATTTGTGGACCCGACGTGTCCTCGTAAGCATTTCACGAATTTGCCTCGTTGAAATACTTCTAAATTTCCCCAAACTTTCAGATTAAAAAATAGCAAGCAAAAGGTGTACCTCGTATCTGCCCTGATAGATGCTTGGTTGTACCTTCGAGAGCGCGAACAGAGCATCCTGACCGAAGCCGTGGAACAACTCTCCGTAAACGTTGACCTGGCATCAGCGACCCTCAAAATCCTAAGCGACGCGGCTGACAAACTCAAGTCCCAGTCGGAATTCTCAAACGTGCACGTCCTGGTGCTCGTCGAGCATAAATTCCTGTCCTTGTACTCGAGTAAAAACGCGCAGGATTTGAACCCCGCGGATATTTTGTTCATGATATTAATGAGCTACGTCGTGAACGGGAAAAACGAGCAGGAAGATAATATAAGCGACAGTCAGAAATGCGATATTCTGCTGTCTCAAAGTCCCGCTGGCAAGAGCGACGAAACAAGCGCATCTCTAGGAATCAGGGCTAAGTTAACACGTCCCACTTCCAAAGACATCTCGAATTTATTTGGTACAATTTTTTCTTTCTCTTCGATTCGTTTATGATTCTGAAACATTGTTTTTGCAGGAGGTTCACGTGATTCGTCGATAAGCGAAGGATTGAATTTGTTCGCGGATGAAGGTCTTTATAGTCAACTGGTACTTCTCGGATTGGAAGACAATTTCACTGCCAACGCCGTTCATATTTCCGAATTAGCGAACGGCATCAATCTTGTGACGATCGTGGAAGTTACAAATCAAGCAATATCTTCTGGTCTTTTCAACAGTTTTTATCACCTCAACGTTATCAGTAATTTACAGCTTCAGAGAGACACCGATGATCTGAGACCCGCTTTCGACAATCTCGAAGCCGCGGTCAAGAAAACCGTGGATGGAATCAAGAAAAACCGATTCCACGTCAGTAACGAGGTGGATATGTGCCAGAGACGTTTGCAGGTTCGCTGGGATTTCGTCCGGAAAAAGTACAACGAGCTTTTGAAATCGCGGGATCCGGAATCGATACTTCAGATCGAGTCGAACATGAACGGCTTTTCCGAGACCATGAAGGAACTTTTCCGACTGACTTGCTTTGATAAACATTATCTCAAGATGGGGACGGACGTGGTGGTCACGGTCAGCCGACTCGTCGGCCAGAAACTCAACGACTTCAGCGACTTCCTGAAGGTCAAGGCGCTGAAAAACTTCACTCTCGGATCATATCCTTTGATGATTGTTCTTCGAACGCTTTTCTGTTTTGCATGCATGCGTTTTCTCATGTAAGAATGTCAGCTTTTTGTAGAGTATTTGTCCTTAATGCTTTTCATCCACGCGAACTTCCCTAACCATCAACAAATATTTGGAAGAGTTCCCGGGACTCGTTCATTTCATATACATCGATCGGACGACGCATCGGTTGACGGCTCCGACGATAGACTTTACGAATCCTGAGACACTAGCACTTACGAAGAAAAAGGTACCTTGCGAAACATTTTCATGCAAGTGGAATTTCTCGAAAATTAATTTTTCCCTGTTTTAGATTTGGAATATGGTCGAGCAGAGCAGAATACATTTGAAAGAGGGACAAATGTCGGTGATGTGGAAAGATACGACCTTCAATTACGCGTACTTTTTATGGTTCGAAGACAACATGGTTTGTAACAATTTTCCCCTGGCGATAAAAAAATAATTCCCGGGCTAATAATTTTTATGTTTAAGGGAACGTCTCTGAAGTGCAGAAAGTACTTGAATCACTTGATGAAAAATTTCCCACTGCCTGGATTGATTTGCGGAGATTATTACAGGTTTGTCGCGATTTCTCGGGTCGGAAAAATGGAAACTTTTTCAATGACCGCGCTTTTTTAGGAAATTGGCCGAAACGTGCTTCCCCAAGATTTCTCCGAATAAAATCAGGATTTATGAACTGTACTGCATACATCTTGGACTGGCCACGTCGTCTTGCGTCCTGGAACACTCGAGGAGACTCGCGGCTACAATTTGGGAAGTTACCGGATTGCCCAATAATCCGGCCGACATAATTTAAACATTCATTCCCATAGAAAATCTTTGTAACTTGGAGACTTTGTACTTGACACTTTGTGATGAAAGGATCTGTTGTTTATTACTTCATCTTGAAACCTAAACACAAAACAGTTTAAATTATAATCGGTTATAGTTTCTATTTATTTGACGTGAATTAGAATAAATAGTCATAGCGATTGATATTAAAGTATATGTCCGACAGACGTTTATTTCAAAATATATTTTGTTTCATTTTTTTACTTTAAACAATAGTGACGAATAAACAATTGCATTTTAAGAATACAGATGTAGACAAATTACAGTTTATTACCTTACTGTATAAAATATATACAACTTATCTTTAACAAAGTTATATAAAGAAAAATCGCAACGTAGTGTCTCGAGAAAGCTTTAGGAATGATTTGTCACGCGCAGAAGATCGCTTTTATGAATTAGTAACTAGTTATTGTTTTCAACACTTCTTTGCGTAGTAACGTATCAAGTAGAGTGCATTTTTCTCTATTATCTAAATAATCGAGTAATGCGTTTTTCCTTAAATCTCATGCATGTTTCTGGGATGATCCCCGACCACTTCTGGTCGCATATCCTGATCCCATTTGTTCCGATACAGTCATCCCAATTGACGGAGACGTAGAAGATATAAAAACCTTGGCAGGTTCTCCACGATGATTTCTATCCCTCGCTCGAGGTGTTGAATTTTTCAAATGGAAAGATTGGTCGGAATCATCTTTCATTGGACTTTTTTTCTTTTCTTTCGTCGCGCTTCTCTCCAAAGAGTTCTGAAATAACCACAATTTTACAATTTAGAGAACATTAACAAAATAGGAAGTACATCAACGTACTGAAAAGGATTGACGATCTTTGGCGAAACTGGAGCTCTTATTAAGAGGTGACACTTTTTGACTTTTTTCATTGTCAGAGTCGAGGAATATATCAATCGGTGAGTCATTATTCAGGTGCATAGAACAGCCGGTTTTGGTGTCTTCTCCGTTTTTCCACAATTTATCGCGCAACTCCAAAATTTCCTGCTCCAGGAGGGCAACTTGTTCTTCCGATTTGCAAAGTTCGGGAATCAGCTTGGACAAACGTGCTTCTACTTTTTCTTGTATTTTTTTTATGGTAACGACTCCGGACGACTCGTCAATTTCCCTGTTACAGAAACTGGCATTAGTAATGTAGAAAAACAAGAGTCTAATTAATTCAATTCACTAGACACTCACGGCATCTTTTGAAGCAATTCGGTGAAAGCGTCCGATTCACGAACACGGCGATTTTCAGGGATTGATTTGTAATCTGTGCCTTCCAACCGGGTTGCGTCGCCTCCTAAATTATTGATTCTTGCCGGCAATGCTTCCATGATCCTGAAAAGTGTACACTTGTATAAATCGAAACGTTTTTTTCTAATTTTTCTCTGAAAATACCCTGAACCAGAGTACCTGTTTTTCTGCCGGAGAAAAACATGGTGAAACATGTGAGTGGCTCTGTTAGGATTCTCAGATTTGTTCAAAAGGCACGTGACAAAGTTCTCCTTGGAATAACCATGGCACGTTCCGAAGTAATCGGCGAATTCCTTGTGCAGGATTTTTTCTCGCAGAGTGGGTATCAAGTACCGGAATCGCCTGTACCTGAACCAGCCAATGATTTTTTTCTTGTTTTCGCCCACGTAATTATTCAATTTCTCAATGTCGATGCAGCCTTTGTTGTCGTAGAAAAGTTCAAATTTGGGGCAAGTTATAATGGTGTCGATATCTAAAAAAAAGGAAAGATTTTCGAAAAGTGTACGAAAAATTTTTTACGAGGGACGAAAAACTTACTGATGTGTTTTTTCTCGTGCTCGATTTGTCGGTCAGAATCTGTGACTTTTTTCGATATGAAAACGAGAACATCTCCCAGTAAGAAACCCATCTGCGAACGCGAAAAGAGCAAAAATAACTTTGTTTATATCGGAGGACAAAGCTTTCGAAAGATTGAGGTTGGAAAAAGTTGCAAGTGTTCTCGCGTGCGACGTACGCAACGATAGAATGCGAATCAAGTGAAATCGCAATTTAGAGCGGAAGCGGATAATAATTGTTGATTACCTGGTCTCCGGAACTACGAACATTTTCGTATAATAATAACGAAAATGCCGCACCTGAAACCGTCACAAGAACGTCGCTGTCCGCCATATTTAGAACTGTTCACAATTGTTTTGCGCGAATGAACCGAATGAACTACGCTGCAGGAAACGAAATCTTGCGTGGTTTAAAATTTATTAATGTAATTGACAATTTTTTGAGGATTATAAATCAAGAAGGCATCAGGCGGAATGTCGTGTTTCGATGTTTTTTTTTTTTGAGACAATTAAATTATTGCGATCTGTCATTGGTCATTGTTACTTGGAAGGAGGGAGGGCCAAAATGGCGGCATTTTTGAAACCGGTGTAACAGGTAACTTACGTGCATCAATTATTTCCACATTAAAAACATTAAAAACGTGATAACACTCGTGTCTTTCGTAAAATGAACAAGAAAATGACATTCGATGAAGGTTTTTTTCTTTATCTTTCAAGGAAAAACCACATATAACGATGCCAAACTTAAAAACTCATTTGAAAACGTATTAGCTGAGTAAAAATGGGAAAAAAAGTTGTTTGTACATCACTATACACAGAATTTTGATTTTTCGACCATTTTTTATACGTTTCAAAAAAAGTCGGAAAGAAAAATTGCATTTCGGAACAAAATTAACGAAGAATCGAACCCGGACCCCAAAAATGTCTCCCGACCACTCGGTCCACTTAGCTATGCTCGTAATAATACATTTCATAGTTTAATCTACCGGGATCACCAACATATTTTAAATGCCCGCGCTTTTTGAAATAAAAAGTCATAATTTCTCAATAAATTTCGGATTTCGACAACTCGTTTCGTTCAACAATTTCTCCCGGAACAACAAACAAATACCCAATAAATTCCGAACGAACGAATTTATTTTTATTCACCAAAAACGTATAATTATCATTTTCAAGATTACAGATCGAACAAATATCGATGATAAAAATGGCCAAGTAGATAAAAACCGACATTTCCGCAACTGGGCAATTTATTGTAACGGCAAGAAAGTGAATGCAAAAGTGTCGGTATTTACGTGTACGTATATCGCGAAGCAAACCTTGCTCGCCCAAAATACATGCCCGTCTTATAAGCCAGTTGAGTATTTCTAGCTGACGGAGTGTTGGTGACCGTATGATGTAAGCAAAACTCCTTTAGTAGACGTGAAAGACATTGGGACGATTGTGTCGACGACTCTTCAAAGTCATCGTACGAATAAGAAGAATCGGTTGGCAAAAAAACCGGAAATTCCAAAGCTACGTCCGAGAAAGTTGCGTTTCGATCATGGCTAACGAAGCCTGGGACTACTTAGGGGAAAAATGGGAGCACATTGATCCAAAGGTAAGTCAATCGCGGATTTTCAAGACCTCCAATCACGTTTCGTTCTCGCATTAGCTGCCATTCGCTTATAGATTCACACGTGCCGTCGATTTTATCGTTACAAATACATGCGATTCGTCGATATAACACTTGGTCCTTTCATCTTTCGTCGTTTACGTTCCAATCCATCAAATGTTGGGAAATTGATCTATATATTCAACTTTTCCGCACACTTTCCTCGGAAAATGTAAACATGTATAGACCATGTATGGGCATCATATATAAACTATATAGAAACATGTATAAATCATATATTTCCTATATTATGTCTGATATATGGCCATATAGGTTTTATATGAACTCATATGGACCATAATATGAGTTTTATATGGATCATAATATATGGGTCTTATATGGACAATTGTAGACCATATATGGGTCATACAATGGTCATATATGTCTGATGCAGGTTTTATATGAACTCATATGGACCATAATATGAGTTTTATATGGATCATAATATATGGGTCTTATATGGACTATTGTAGACCATATATGGGTCATACAATGGTCATATATGTCTGATATATGGCCATACAAGTTTTATATGAACTCATATGGACCATAACATGAGTTTTATATGGATCATAATATATGGGTCTTATATGGACTATTGTAGACCATATATGGGTTTTTATGGATCATATATGGACCATATATGTTTCCATTTTTCGAGGGTACCGAGAATTCAAATTTTGAATCGTGAATTGCCAGAAAATACAAAACAATGAGAATTGTTCAAAATAAATTATATTATTGCGGTTCATCAGTCAACGAAGAATGTTATTTTATACTAAGGTTAATTTAATGATAATATTCTTTTTGGCAAACAAGTACTTCGTCGAAGCTTTGCGAATTTGTAGATGATTGATAAGACAACGTTGCCAGGAAGTCATTATTTCGAAAAATGTCATTTTTTACTTTACGGAATTTTCCAGCTCACTTAGTGTTGTCAAGTCGAACTTTAATGAACAATAAATTGATACTTTTTCGAAGTAAAAATGTAATTTACAAACAGAAGCAGCAGTATATTAGTAAAGTAATTTTTTTTTCTCGAAGGTCATGAACAAAAACGATAAGTTTTAAGTGTGATGTGAAACGGAAAAAAAGAATGAACGGAATAATATCTCATTCATTGAGTAATTGATATTTCGTACTTGAAAAATATGCTCGTTTGTTATCATTCAATCGAATCCATTCAACTCGGTTTCATGATTTCGAATAAGGATTCAATTTCCTATACTTTCTTAGAACAAATTAACATTTGAAAAAAGTGATAATCATCGGTACTCAAGTTTTTAAACCTTATAATCTGCCTTTTTCATCGAACTCCGAAGGTTTAAGTCGTTTAAGTCTGATGCAATCTTCATAAGTCTTGGCTTAACATTCGTTAAAAAATGTTAACTCGGACAAAACCATTTCTGAAATGCCATAAATATAAATGCATAAGACTCTTTGTTCTCGCATTCTGTTTCCAGACATCTTGCTCTCTAAATTTCACTGATTGGCATAGCTGGAAAGGGGTCACTGGGAATCAGTGAAATTTCACTGATTTTGTCAGTAAATTTTTGTTGACTGGTTTGACCAGTGAAAACGAGATAACTGATTTAATTAGTAGAAAAACTACTGACTAAAACAGTGACTAAACAAATAATAAATAAATCAATTATTAGGATTAAAATTTTACTTCAAATAGGTAAATTACACCGTAAAGCTTCGGAAGATTATAATATCCCTTTAAATTTTTCTACAGGGCCTTCGAATGTTTATAAATAAAAATACAAAATAATCATAGATAATGAAAGGCACTTGACGTGTTATAAAACAATACATTTCCTTGAAATCGTGGTTCATAACTCGACCCTTATTTCCATACGCGAATATTTTATAATTGATATAATTGATTTATGAATGCGTTATTTTAAAGGAACCAATGAAATCAGACTTATTATTACAAATTTCACATGCACTGAAATCTTAGAATAGAGAAATATTGCAAAAGAAAAATAAGGTTATGTTGATCTTTTTCTATTATCGTGGTAAACTGTAATGATTACTTACATGCCTTGTACTTACATTCGATGAATTTATAATCTGCATTAATTGCAGACGCTAATATATTCACTTGATTCGTGAGAACCTCGCTTAATTTCAAAAATAATTGTAAAAAATCGAAGAACCGCGATAGCCAGCGATAAAGGCGAGAAAAAATCACTGAAAAATCAGTGATTTTGTTTCACTGAAAAACCAGTGATTTTTCTTCACTGATAAACTTTAGTGATCGCTTCATTGGAGTCTTTAACTGATTTACCAGTGAAGAAAGAAAATTTCACTGGTTGGCCAGTGAAAAACTAATTTACTGATTGAAATAGTGAAAATTTCACTGATTCAAATTTAGAGAGTGCAATTTTTATAATTTTCTTCGGAATCATCTTCGATTGTTTTCGCAACAATTCGCCGCGCGATGTAACGAATTGCAGCATTCGCTAATGCTTTGTGACACATCATAGGAATCTTCCCATTTACGCCAGGTTACAATCTTTTCCATATAAAATCCAGCCGGATAAAATGTCTTGGGAAAAGATCGGCGGTTGCGCAAATTCCTGCACTCGCGCAAAATTACACGCGATTATATTCGACTCTAATGGACGATTTCTGGCTGAATTGGTTGTACAATCTGACACGGGACTTCCCGGATTTTCGACGATCTCTTCCAAAGATCTCGATTCCTTTCTATTTATTCGACGAGTGACTCGGATTTTACAGAAAAAATTGTTCGAAATGGCGAACGGCGCAATCATCGATCTACGAATTTGACGAATCGTAGGTGTCATCGATGATGAACCGCGCCGGATTTCACGATACATTTCCGCGAAGAGTGGGCGATGAGTTCGTTTACGTTCACCATCCGGCGAGTATCTCCCACCTGACGGTACAAACTCTTCCTCCACAAGAAGTAAAACTCTCGGACGTTTTCCGATCTACCACAGTCTCGAACTCGTTCGTATTCCCGAAAGTTTCGAGCGCTCGACATCGCTTTCGAAAGGTTTTTTTTTCGAAAAGACCAAGTTCTTCGCTGTGTTTCCTTCCAAGACAGAATTCGTTAACTTTCCAGAACCCGAGTAAAAGAAAAACAGTCCGCTTTTAGTGAATAGGAATTTGTGGTTTCCGGGGCTGTTTTGCATCGAATGTGAGCATTGTACCGGGAAAAGACTCGAGTTTAACTGAGGACGATGAGGCGCAAACACTGCGTGCACCTTTTGTGGATCCCGCTGTTTTTTCTTCAGCTCAAAGGCCACGATGCCGCGGAAGCCGATCCCGTGATTTCGGACCTTCAAGTTGGTATTTTTTTCATCGATACGATTAATAATATCCCTCGATTCTAGCATGAAACGCGTGCGAATCGGAATTTAGCGTCGAAATTAACTTTCGCGAAATAATGACGAGCAATTATTCGTTAATGGTGACATTTTTCAAACGGAGTTTGGAATAATCCTCGTGTGGCACTTGCGGTTGAGCTGAAACTCGCAAACGTGGCTTTTGCCGGAAGAAATTGTCGGTGTAATTTACGGCTTCGGTGACCGAGACAATTAAAAATATGATTAACAAAACAGTCTTTAATTTCCATTCCTATTGTTTTTATTAATTGACATCCGAACAAATGACGTTCGAAAGTTAAACATGTTGTCATTCATATTCCGTTTGTGATGGGACATGAAATTTCACTTTTGAATGTTATTAGTATCTTTCAATGAAAAAGAAACCTGGCGTGCATTTGCATTTGAATACATTTGCAAAGTTATTCCCACGCTCGCTCATTCGATTTCATCCCATTGTTTCTGGCTGGAATTAGATTACTTTCCGTAAATATGAACAAATTTTACGGCATATTAACACATTTTACCATAATTGTAGCATCAGAACAAAGCGCGCGTTACAAAATGAAACAATTCCGAGTGGAGAAAATTTGCGGTTCGCGATTTTTCCTCGAAATAATGAAGCCGCGGTTTCGACAGCCCGCAATTATTTTTCAATTTCTTTCTAAGCGAACCCTCGCGTGACGTCACGATTAATATTCATAGCCCTACAATAAAACGTCGTTATTACGGCTCTAAATCACTTTTATCATCAAACAAGATCATGGGAAGTCTCGTTGTTCCGAACATACATGCCGCGCTGGGAGATGTAATGTTTTATTTATACCACGCTAAATAAATACAGCAGATAATGAAGAATTATCAGCTACACGATTCCAAAGGCTATCGAAAACAATTATCACCAATTCCCTATTTCCCTTTTTTAATTCGCATTTTAATTCTTAAATGCCCCTTGCGCGGTTCACGCCCTGAAAAGAGAACGTTCGAATTCATCTCGCGCGAGCTCGCTTTGCGATAATAAAAGCTAATCAATCTCGCTCGGGTTAAATTGATTTTTAATTCGAAACCAGGCAGATTACAATCCCGAAAGCGTTACGTAAAACAGGTGTTCGGAAGCACCGCGGAAATCGCGCCCATTATTACCGCGAAATTTACGTCTATATGCAGATTTTAATGAAGTCGTAGGATTAGGTAACGAAAGTGTGCTCTTCGGCGTGCGTCGTATTTGCCCCGATCTTAGATATCGTTACGCCGACTCTCGTTAACCAAGAAAAAAAAAGTCATGCTCTCAATCACGACCACTCACTTTGATCGTAAAAATGCAAAGCACATTTATGTCATACTTTGAAGCATTCACCTTTTTACATAATCTGAATAATCTGATCTGCCGGCGCGATTTTTCCGCGGTTCGTTTTTCCGCGAGCGCGAGCGTGGAAACGTACAATAATCGAGAACGAGGTGAATGTCAGGAAATCGAGTTATGCATGAATATTGTTGCTTTTCCAATAATTTCTTTTAATTAGGCGCAACGAACTCGATTAATAAGAAAAGAAACGGAACATACGATTTCTACATTGAAAACAATCGCGGTTCATGAAACTCTTGTGGCAATTGAAATCATTTAACATTTCATTTTGCAAGTTCTTCATCCATAGAGAGAAATCTAGCAATTACAAGGAATCGGTAAACGCTTGCGAAGTCTTTTGCCCGGGAAAGGTAAAAAGGGAACAAAGACTCGAAATGTAACGTAAGAGGGTCAAAGGTCACTCTGTTAGTGGGTGAATTCAGCTCGGTTCTACTTTCCTGAGCAGACCATTCCTTTTCGTACGCGTTTAATGCCTATCAGTCTGCTCTCGTGCATTTTCAAGGCCTGCTAATTGGTAATGCCGACAATGCCGGCTTGCGTTTTGCCACGAAGACTGTAATTTCCATCGGGCCATGCTTTTTCGAAAGGAGATTCGCGATTAATTTCCTTTATTAATTATTAACCGCGTAAACTTTGGCTCTGACATGTTGGTTTTGTATGTGTTAACAGAAGTTACGTAAAGAGGCAGTGAGAACCCTTGAATAGAAAGTCTTGCGTTCATACTTTGACCCCGGCTATTTTGACGTCGCGTTCCTTTCGATGACAATTTATTTCATTACAAATATCTCTACGTTATAAATATTTCCGTGAATTCCCGGAAAGAAAAATGGAATTATGACAGATTCCTGTAATTCTTAATATTAGGTGACAACTATCAACATCCCCGTAAAAATTAGTTGATTGAACATTTGTTGTTAAACAAATTTGCGCTTTCCTTAACGTGGGATTATTCCCTCTTCTATTGCTTTCGTTTCCTTTTTATTCCCCATTTGGCACCAACATACAGGTGTTGTGTTTAATTAGCTTTTTCAGACTTATTTCCATTTCGTCTGAAATAACCACTTATCTCAAATTTTATACTTCGTTGCTCGTAATAGTCACTTTACTTCGTTTTTTTGTCTTTTCACGAAATTAAATGAATATTAGTTGAAATTATGCACGCCTCTAAAGACACTTAACAAGTGTCGACTTTTTATGGACATTTTCTAACAATGTAATTGCTACAATTTTCGCAATAATACCAAGTTTTCATTGCGGTTTTTTGAAACAAAATTTTACGTCTTTGAATACATTTAAATCGTAAAATTTAATTTACGTGACGACATTTAATGACAACTTCTCCTCGCGTGAAATTGTATCATTCGTAAAATTACATGGTACAAAAATTCCTTCCGAAAATGCGATTGTTCTCCAACGATTCCACGGAAATATTCCGTCCAATTACCGATACTTTAACGCTTTTTACGATCACGTTTATTTCTGAATAATTTATTGAAAGGTAAAACAACGCTCCAGAAACACTTGCACTTGCGTAATAATTTTCCGGATTACAAAGAATCATTCGAACGTAAAAATCGCGATAAATTAAAAACTGCGATGTTTCCGTTTCAAGTTTTTCTTCCGGAAAGGTTTGGATTCAATTACCGTCCTCTCAAAACGTGTTTTATCGATAAGGAATCCAAGCCAATTACGTGTAATGAGCCGGACAGTGCATATTTGATCAAGACCTTTCACTCTCGCCGCTGGTAGCTGGAATGAACCATGTTTGGAATGAAGAATACTCGCTATTCTTCTTTTACTCTTGGACGCATTGTACGTACCGTTGTCGAGTCTAGGTCTAGGTCTCTATACCAACTTTCCTCATTAAAATTCAGCTTGTAAAAGAAACCGAGCATATTGGGAAACGCGTTTCCCGCAAAAGAAACCATCACGGAAAATAGAACTATCCCGAAGTATAAATAACACATCATCGATACGCCAAGTGATTCCATGCACTTTCAACGCGCAACACTTCGCGGATATTTTGTAATCGGCTCATTTTCATTAGCATCTGCAATCGCGATGTTTTTTTCACTTAAACCTGGAAAATGTTATTGATTCAACATGGAAGAAATAGTTTAGATCCGATCTGACTTGATTTCATCTAATCAGAGCTATTCAAGCCTGGGGTTCTTCGGGTAGAAATAATTTCCATTGAT